>RYFJ01004324.1:0-43445 GCA_003991445.1 Oryza meyeriana var. granulata
CAGAAAACATCTCCTCGAGTCGCCCACTTCGAGACCCGTATCACGCGATACTCGACACCGGCCTCCAAATTCATGGCGATACACGCCTACACACAGTGTGCTAGTGCCCAGCAGCAGGACCCGTCTCCCTCCGCAACGACCAAGCAAGCCTCACCTGCGACAATGAGAGCGGCGAGCTGCTCAACACAAGAATCCGGCAGTCGCGCGACAGCATCCGGCAAGCTGCTCTGACATCTGAAGGTCGATCACAGATCCACTTCTGGCGAACAAAAGCAGCGACACGGGAATTCAGCGACTCTGACATTGAAGGAAGATCCCCCTGACCCTTTCCGACCCCTCCAAACCCTTAAGTCGACGACTCGACCCCAAATAGGAAGCACGAGCCTCGTCACCTTCTCCAAGCCAACCAAAATATCTTCGCGTGGAAACCCAAGGACGGTTGATCGAGGCACGCCCTCACATAAAGCAACCGCCAAGCCGATCAAGAACGCTGCGCACTTCGCTTTCAAGACCGCAAAGGATTCTATCCGGAGAAATCACCAAGCTCCTCGCAGCCGTCTTCATCAAGTGAAGGTCTACCCCTGACTGGCTGGCCAACCATCCTGGTCCGGAAGAAAACGGAAATGCCATGTCGCAACGACTACACGACCGCAACAAAGCGCTGCCCCAAGACCCATTGTCTTCCCAGGATACGATCAGTGGTTGAACAATCCACGGCGGGTTGACCTACTCAGTTTCTCGACTGTTACTCGGAATCACAAATAGCTTTGAGGGAACAAGACTGTGTTGAAACAATCTTCATCACCCGTTTGAGCGTATTGCGTTATATCACAATGCCTTCGGTCGAAAAACGCGAGTGAAACCTACAAAGGGCTACTTCAGCGTGTCTGCACACTCAATCGGCCAACTTGGAAGCCTACGTCGAGCATGTGGTGACTCAAGTCCAAGTCCAGAAAATACCTCATTCGACTGAGTGGAAGAACCAACCTTCCAAAAACCTTCGAAGATTCAAGATAATGAACCCGTACAAGTCGCCTTTGGGGTGCCGTTGGGAATACTCGGCCTGTCATCTCTCGGCACCGCAGCATCGAGGGCTAACCCGAGAAGTCAACCATCAAGAACATGCACCCCACCAACCTTAAGACTCCAGAAGCTGCAGCTGCATGGCCACTCAGTCGTTATCTCCGACTGGGGCGAACGCGGCATGCCCTACCTCATCCTCAAAAAGCGGACACCTTTCAGTGACCCCGGAAGCCCAGCGAGCTTCGAACGTCAAAGAATTCCTACATCACCCCCCGATGCTGGCCTCACCCCTCCCAGAAACGCACTTATGCTTAATATCGCCAAGCAACACAGTAGTCAGCACGGAGTTGCTGGTAGTGACATCCGAACAGGTCATCTTCAAAATACAACGGCCAATCATTGGATCAGCAGTCCTGCCGACCCAAAAAAGATACTCGGCAGGTACCAGAAGCGCTAACAACGCCTAATCACAGTCGCGCTGTGCACTACTTCAAGCACTCAAGTCACGAGTGGTCACAGCGTTTTCCACTCGGGATAGTCCTTCATATATCGCGAGGGCCACCGCCAGATCGCTAAATGGGCACTCAGCTGATGGCGTTTACTCATCACCTTTCAGCACGCGACAGCTATCAATTCTCAAGCCTAGCCGACTTCGTGCCGATGTGACAAAGTCAACTCCCAACACCAACGAACAAATCCTCAGATACTGGACAATGACTCGACTTTTTGCCCTACCGAATCCGCGGTCGCGGGCTGATCATATGACATCCCCCAACTAGCGAAAATGGACTACTACTACAAATCCACTTCCCGGCTTCCAGCAACGTCGCCGAACTGAGGGCTCTGGTTCACGGGCTCGCCATCGCCATATCACTCAGCATACCGCGACTGGTGTGCGCGTAGACCCCAACTCGTTGGTCAACCATCATGAAGAAGACTGACCCGTCTCGACAAACAATCTGCATCACTTCGAGTCCGCAAGTTGGGAAAAGCTAAGTTCACGGCTGGACAAATCACACCACGTCCTGCGTCAATACAACGACGCCGCAGAGAGCTGCGCAAACCCATGGAACCAAGCGAAAGCGTTCCGACGAATCTTAGTCCAGGCAACTAGGGCAGCCCACATCAAAAGAACCGGGCCAAGAGCAGTCGAGAGGCCAAGCCTACCCCCGACCACGACGAAGTTGACCGGCACATATTCAAACTCGGGAGGTCCCCGTGTTCTCAAATTCCTCCCTGGGACGATAACTCCCAGAAATCGCATACAAGCCCGAGCAGATCAACGTCCAAGCAAAAAGCTTCCTGCTAGTCGAGAAGACTTTACCGCAAGAGCGCCATCAAACGGTGTCCTGATGCGCTGTTTCACCATCGAGGAAAGCAAGCAATCCTTGCATTTCAATCCACTCGGCGTATGTGCAACCACGCTCATCCAGGACTTTAGTCGGAAAGGCTTACCGCACAGGATTCGATTCTTGCCACGCATCAGCAGACCGCCAAAGACACTCCTGTCGCAAGTGCGAGTTTGCCATTCTTTCGCAAGACAGACAAATCCCGCCCAGGAACTCCGAGACTACCCATCTCCTGGCCATTCGCGTATTGGGCTCACATGTCGGCCACAAAAAGCCCAGAGGGTTCACGCCATTTATTGCGTCGCAGTGATAAATCACCAAGTGGCATTGAGCGCGTAACCCGTCGCAACAATCACAGCGGCACGAGCAAAGGACTTCATTCCTGAGTAACTATTACCGTGTGGGTCCCTAACCGCATCCATAACCACAACGGCACTCAGTTCGCGCGGCCTATTCCAAGATTCTGCGAACGACTTCGCAGTCAAGATCTCGATGCATCTCTGTCACACCCCGGAGCAACTGCAGGTTAGCTAGCCACGGCATGGTCCTACAAGCATCAAGGCCAATATACGACCGACACCAAACCATATTTCGGGTCGTTGGTACAAGAACTAACCATCCCTTCTCTGTAATCTCAGGAACACGGTTATCAGGCACACAGGACCAATCCCCGTTTCATCGCCTACGGCCAACCAGGCCATGCTACCGACGAATACAGTATCGGGCTCTCCGCGAGTCCGGGCTACTCCGAGGACGACTTCCAACGCACGACCGACTGCATCGATTAATCAGCTGAAAAGCAAGAGAGCCGCAACAATTCCAGCGGCAAGTATCTTCAAGGCCTGCGTTCGCTACCACAATCGCAATGTCCATGGCCGCGCCTTTTTGTCGTGGATCATCGTTCTAAGAAAAACTACACAACCACCAAGGACGGCACAAACTACTCCCCCATCTGGGAAGTGCCGTCTCATATAGCCGAGCACGGCGGCCACGCGCCTACCGACTGAAGACCCAAAGACGGCGTCCTTCATCACCAAACTCAGGAATATAGAACAGCTACTCTTTCTATACTCATTTTACATTTCAGAGTTACAGTTTCCTGACTCACTACGCCGCTTTTTCCAATCGCAGTAGTGAGCGGGCTGCATTATATGTGTTACTTCACAACATAACAAGCTTATTTTCACCCCGTTATGAAGCCTTGCACGACTTGAGGCTACCCTCAGTCAGCCAGCGCTCCCCCCGGACTGGCCCGCTGCAGCGCATTCGATCTACGCCTGGTGTCTGGGAGCACACCCTGCCGGCCAACTGGTGGGGCCCTTCATCATCCTGGTATGCGGTTCGGCACTGGGCGGACCGATCGCCGTGCGTGGGAGGGTCGCGCCGAGGTATAGCCATCTTACTCCAAAACCGTTTTTTCAACGTCTATCAATTAAATCGTGCATCCACAGTGGTCGGGCAAGTAATACAACCGAAAAGTAAAGTATTCCAGCACGACAACATATTTTGTTTTGTTTATTACCACATGATCGATAATTAAAAGCATATACATACCACCGACTTACAATCAATGTATTGCCGTTACAGCACCCAGGTCTCGAAGTAAATCGCTCAGCAGTCGCTCTGCCTGTCAGATCAGCTCCAAGCGCTTCCTCGGGCTGGTCTTCTCCGAAAGCCCGCCCCGAGTGGCCTCAATGTCCGCCCTCGGGTATAAACTTGTCATTGCTAGGTTTTCCATCCGGCCCAAACCCCGCTCGTCGTGATACACTCCAGGGCTACCTCGGCGCGTCCTCGAGACCCCCATTATCTGAAAATTCTCTACAGCTGTTCCCTAGCTGGCGGGATCTACAAGGTCAAAGCCCTTCACGGACCGACGAGGCCTGCCCGTGACTCCCTGATTGACCTTATCCTCCTTGTAGAACGTCACTCGCCTCTCTCATGCCTGCCCAGACGGCTCGGCAAGTAAGCGTTGTCAGATTCGCTGTACACACAGGGTGACTAATGTTTGCTGAAGCCAGGGCTTGACTTACTTTCAGTCGGCCCTCCCACCCGGCCACAGTCTCTCCATGCTGAAACCAAAAAACAAAGACTTTCGCCCTTCTCTTACTCGAGCTGACAAGCGCCTTCCAAACTCGGACTTCTCCCGTTCAAGCTCGGTGTTGGCTTGTCAGCGCCTTGACCCTTTCAGCCGCTTCTCTCTCGGCCTGCCTTCAGCTGCAAGCCCCTCTCCCTCGGGTCTTTACACTCCGCTTCGACGTCTGCACCACACGATTAGCCAAGAGGCCCAATCGTGCAGTATGACACCCACACGTCGACGCATAGTGCATGAAACATCAACGTCCAGTCGAAGATACGGTCGATGGATTTTGACTCTCATCTTCCTGGCTAAGTCCCGTGTCTCTGCCCTCTGACTGATCCGCCGCTCTTCCCTCAGCCTCCCTCCTCGTGTGACGCGCCTCCATCTCGGCCTTCAAGCCCGAGTTGTTGCAATCCGTGATGGTGGGAGCCATCTCGACCAGGATCCTCCCGTCATCGCCTACGCAACGAGCTTCTTCGGACAAGGAACCAACCACGAACAGTCAGACTCAAAGACAAAAATTGCTGGCTTCCACTACAAAATCATACCCGACCCCTGGACCTCCTGATGCGCACGAAGCGGCTCTCACGTCTCTCTCGACGACATCAGCCACCTGAAGCTTTCATAGTGCCGTCGCGAGTAGGTCCACGTGAAAGCGCCGGCGCATCATCACGTGGAGCTTCGATCCGGAGACAATGTGATCTCCGCGTTGGCGGGCGCAACGCGGACGATGTTGATGGGCTCGGGCGTGAGTACGATAACCATGATGCACGGTCCTGGCCTCGGCACCGCCTGTCCCCATACAAATCGACCGGCTCGCGTTCCGTCCCCACTTCCGCGAGTACGTGCCTCGGGCGGCGCCTCCAGTTTCAAACAGCCACCCTCTTGTTGCGTGCGGTAGTGCCCGTAGTCGGAGCCACCTCGTCCTCAGACGACCGGCTGTCCGCCGCCTCAGCAGGTGTTGTTCGCTGCCGCGGCTCGCGGGGCGGACTCATCCAAGTGGAGCAGGGGGTCAACCTTTTGAGTTCATATCGGCCGCTTCCGTGCCAACGAAGCAAGACATCAGGGCGTTTTACAACATACAAACGACTACAGAAGGCTCGGAGTAGCGCAACCTTTGGAGAAACTTCAGCTTCCTGCCACCTGCCCCTCCCGGCGAACCAGCACGGCGCTCGCCCCGGTCGGTGTCATCGATGGCAGAGGCATACCGGCCTGAGTCGGCCTCGACTCTGGTATGAGTTGGTTCGGTTCCTTCGCCCCAATCGGCCTCTGCTCTGGTTGGCCCCTTGGCGGCGCTGTTGCTGAGTACGACAACGTCGAGCCCAAGCCTGCTGATCCAGCCTGGGACTCGACCGCGTGGCGTTGTGGCAGCGGTGGTCCTTTATCTTCAAGCTGCCACTCACGCGCGCGCTGTCATGGCCCCCTCGCCCCGATATAAATCGGCTTCTTCCCCGCTCTCTTGGAGTCGGGTTGGGCATCAGAGGGACTCCTCGGCCTCTTCCTCGACGTGACCGCAGACAATGGACGAGAGTCTTCATCAAATTCCTCATGCCACTACAAAGCAAGTCGACAAGATACCATCACGCAAGTTGAACAATCATCGTTCCACAGGCGTTCACCACAGAAGAAGGTAGAAGGTTACCTTGGTCCGTGGCCGGATGAAGCTATAGGCGGCAACCGGCGTATCATCTTCGGTGGCAACGACCCCTTCAGAGAAGTAGCCAAAACAAGGTATCGGTCACTGCCCCCTTGTCCGCCGTCTCGCTGCTCACCCGTCGGGATCGTGTTTACCTTTGAAGGCCCAGCCAAAAGCGCTTCTCAACTTCCAGGCGGCTGGACGCGCCTCGTCAGGAAACGACGAGCCACCTAGGGCCCCGTCAAGCCGGCCCTCTTGAGTCATCTATCTTCGTCAGCAATATATGTGCCTGGCCCAGTTCTTCAAAGGTTGGCTCGAAGACCAGCTTGGCAACACCACCGGCGGCATACCAGTAAACGGGCGCAAGGAAGGAGCTAGATCGCGTGCAGTAAAACCACTCCTTGTGCCAGCCCTTCAGAGAAGATTTCAAGGGCAAATCGATATATGTTGCTTCCCATCACTTCCTTAGTTGAAGACCAGCCCCCCCAATCACACTGATATTACTCCTAGAAGCTGGCTTGACATGGAACAAGTGTCGGAAGAGGATGAAATGGGCTCAACACCCAGAAAGCACTCGCAAAGAGTTAACGAATATGAGATCTGAAGGATCGAGTTGGGATTTAAATGCACCAACTCCAGCCCGTAGAAATCAAGGATGCGCGGAAGAAATCAGACGACGGAAGACACAAGCCCCGATCAAAGAAAGAGGCGAAAACTACCGTTTCACCAGGCCGGGGTTGGGGCTCGACTCATCCCTCGCCGACCGCCAACGGATCACTTCTGGCTGGGCAACTTCAGCTCGCTCTCCAGCTGTCTCAGCTTCACCGAGCCGCAATCCGAGATCGCCAAGAATTCCCTGGCGCACCCGCAGGATTCGTCGCCTTTGCATGAACTGAGGTGTTGAGATTTGGGGAAAGCAAATCGGGGCTTGAATAAATGAAGAGGATTGAAATCGCCCGAGTCCGGGTGGGGAACGGCTGCTGCTAACCCTAGCCGGGCGGGAGCGAAAAGCTAGGCGCGAGTGGAAGACGAAGAGATTGGCTGCTTTGGGGAAGACGATGGAATCTTTTCTCTCTCCCCATCCTTTTATAGCCTGAACCGACTAGATGGGCCCAGGCCTGCACATTTGGTATTGGCCGACAAGACATGAGTTCCTACAGTAGCATGCTCCATGTGGGCCGCCCGCAGGCTGAGTTGAAATTATAGCGACTGGTGCTACCACACAGAATCGATGAGGTAAACAGATAAGCTTCATGAAAGCCTCACTGCTAAACATATATGTTGGGTATCTATTTTATCCACCAGGTCTCGAGGATATATCCTTACAAGGATCACAAGCTGGTCTTCATTAAAATTGGGGATGCAGGTATCTTTCTCGGGAACACCTGACCATGAGATGGATTATTTTCATAAAGTGGTAACTCGCCTACATGCATGGCCATCAGTTGCCATGAGCAACATATTCCAGCCGACATGACGCTGAAGAGTCTAACTTTCGAGTAGTGCACTACTCGGGAGAGACTATAAATATCTATTCCGCTGACATGATGCGGAAGAGTCTAGCTTTGAGTGGGACGCCACTCGGAAAAGACTATAAACTCATATTCCGACTGACATAAAGTCGAAGAGTCCTAATATACGAGTAGTCTCCTACTCGGCAAGACTATAAATTATATTCCGGTTGACATGATACCGAAGAGTCTCATATACCAGTAGTAATCTACTCGGGAAAGACTTCCAGGTTAAAGATCTTTGACTTATGTTTAATTGTCTTCACAATTAAGCACAAAGTCGGGGCTACACCTAATAGGTGCGCCTATTCGGCGCACACTATTCATATATTTACATGAAGCCCTTCATAGCCTCGCTGCGAGCTGACATGAAGCAGGACTCGGGAAGACTTACTCGGACAAAGAGTACTCGGGAGCATCGCACTCTGGTAACCTTCACCGTGGAGGATGAGCACTCGGCATCAGCTGTGACTCAACTATGAAGGTCTCAGGGGCTACTGTGGGAGCCATGGGCCCCGGGTACCTCACTACAAGCACATGGGCCACTCGGATAGAGGATGGGCCAGATCATGTAATTAGAGATAAGATAGCACCCGGCAGGCTGTGCCTTGTATAATAAGGAAACATAGCCTTAGTCGGATAGGATTCTATCTCTAATAAGGAAATCCCTTGGTCGTATCCGACTGGGATCCTTACCATGTACCCCTGTCCCCTAGTATATAAAGGGAGGCAGGGCGCCCCATGAGGGCAGACCAGATCATTGATCACAAATCCACCTTAGAGGAATAACACCTCAACTGGACGTAGGGTATTACCTCACATCGAGGGCCTGAACCAGTATAATTCTCCCATGTTCCTCTGCAATCCACCGAATTCCAGGTCACCGAGTAGCCCCATAGTATTATTGCCGGTGCAAAGCATCGACAGGGATGGAGCGACAGAAGCATGGAAATAGCATAAGGTAGTGGCGAGACGAGCCATTTAAATAGGTGTCAAGTGGAAGTGCAGTGATGTATGCAACTGAGGCATCCTAACGAACGAACGATTTGAACCTTGTTCCTACACGACCTGATCAAATCAATCAGGCACTTGCCATCTATCTTCATTGTTCAACTCTTTGATGAAAAGATGAAAAGACCAAAAAAAAGCTTTGCCCTTCCATCTCTTGGATAGATAGAGAGGGAGGGCAGAGGCCTTTGGTGTCCCTTCCAGCCAAGAATTGGGGCTTCATAATTACTAGCCAATATTTCTCTCATGCCTTTCCTCATTCATGGTTCGATATTCTGGTGTCCTAGGTGTAGAGGAACCACACCAATCCATCCCGAATTTGACTTTTTCACTATTTTGAAATATGAAAAAGATCCAAATCCAAAACACAAAGGTCGTCTTATTCGAAACCTCAATCATCACATCCCCTCTCTCCCACTTCACACCTCGTAATGCACTATTCTTATAGAGAGAAGGGCGCTTTCCCATCTTCTTAACCCGAAATGAAATGGCTGAGGAGAGGAAGGTTCCTTTTGGGGGGTACCCCCAGGAAGAGATCCATTGGAGACGGGGTGGGCCTGTAGCTCAGAGGATTAGAGCACGTGGCTACGAACCACGGTGTCAGGGGTTCGAATCCCTCCTCGCCCACAGCCTTCCAAAGGGGAAGGGCCTTTACTTTCCCCCTGAGGGTAGGAAAACCATGATCGGGGTAGCGGACGTAAAGCTATTGAACTTGGGTATGCTCTTTCCTTTTATCGAAGTGGAATCGTAGAAGAGAATGTGATCCGATGAGATAAAATGCAATAGAAACAAGGATAGCGAACGGGTTACCTACTCCTAAGGGTCAAAGCAAGCCCTTTAATTCAATTCTTTATTCTTACATTAAAGAATGAATCAAATCTCCCCAAGTAGGATTCGAACCTACGACCAGTTAGTTAATAACCGACCGCTATACCACTGAGCTACTGAGGAACAAGGGGGGATTTGACGTCCTAGAGTTCAACTCCCGCTCTCAACCCATGAATAATATGAGTCCAAAGCTTCTTTCGTAACTCCCGGAATTTCTTCGTAGTGGCTCCGTTCCATGCCTCATTTCATAGGTAAGCCCAGAGTGGCTCTATTTCATTCTATTTCACTTCCTAGCACTTCGTATCATTTAATATCCATCCCTTTGGTCTTATTGACATAAGAGATGTCATTTATAGTCTATCTCTTTCTATATATGGAAAGTCAAGAAATTCTCATCGAAACATCAAGAAATTGTACATATAGAAAACTCTAAAGAAAGAAAAAAAGGAGACCCATGCCATGATTTTCAAATCTTTTCTACTTAGTAGTCTAACTTTCTCGATGAGGATAATTAATTCGGTCGTTGCGGTCGGACTCCATTATGGGTTTCTGACCACATTCTCCATGGGTCCCTCTTAGATTTTCTTTCTCCAATCTTGGATTAGGGAAGAAGGAGATATTCGTGACTCCTGTTGGTTTCATTATGGGACAGCTCATGATCTTCATATCGATCTATTATCCACCTCTGCATCTATTCTTTATTAGCTAAACGGATGGAAGATCAATCCAATTTGGTTATATCATGGACTCAAAAAAGGATCTGAATGTGACTGAAATGCACGATCTTCACAGGTATCACTTTTCAGGATACCTAAAAGGTGGAATAGCGATTTTTGAACCATTTCCTATAAGAAAAAGGTTTCCATTACTTTGAGAAATGGATTCTATATCAAACTATAGCTATTGCATTAAAGAAGAAAAGAAACTAATAGAAGTCGAAGACGGGGAATGGTAGTGAATAGAGAGAAAGATTCTTCTGGTTTTCTTGTTCCTGAAAATATTCTATCTCCTAGACGCCGTAGAGAATTGAGAATTTTCATGTCTTTCAATTCTCGTAATTTTCATGTCTTTCAATTCTCGTACTCGTAATTGGAAACTTATAAAAGGAGATCCATCATTTTGCAATGAAAACTACATAAAAAACTCTAGACAATTTCAAAATTAGGCCAAGCGTCTTAATACATATGCAAAAAAATTCATTATTGGCCCACCATTGATCAGAAGATTTAACTTGTATGAATCGCTATTGGTTTGATACGAATAATGGCAGTTGTTTCAGTATGTTAAGGATACAGATGTATCCACAATTCATTTAGAGTTACTTGATAGCCTATTTCTTATACTATATCTCTATCCCGTGAAATTCTCGAGCCAAAAGATGAATGCATATGCTATGTTTCATTTTGCTAAATGATATCAATTAAATGGTGTATCAATTCCATAAATTGGATATAGCAATAAATAAATCAGCAAAATTCTTTTATTTTAGATAGAAGAAAAGTTTCTTCTATCTAAAATAAAAGAATGTACCCTTCTATCCAAATCCAATTTGCATCGATAAAATAAATCCAAATTCCAGTAGTAGATGAATAATTGCAAATATTTGTGTGTACGAGATTAGAATAACTTCAAAATAACTGACATAATTTTTTATTTTTCTTGATCAGAAAAATACATGAAAAAGAAAGGAAGTAGAAAATTTTTTGGATTTATAGTTAAAGAAGAAAAGAAAAAACAGGGGTTCTGTTGAATTTCATGTATTCAGTTCCACCAATAAGATACAGAGACTTCCTTCACATTTGGAATTACATAAAAAAGATTTTTCATCAGAAATAGGTCTCTGAAGACTTTTGGGAAAACGTCAACGTTTGCTGGCTTATTTGGCAAAGAAAAATAGAGTATGTTATAAGAAATTAATCATTCAGTTGGATATTTGGGAGCGGTAATTTCATCATTCGAATTTTTTTCTTATTTTATTAGTAGTCTTAGATTTTTCATTTTGATGAGCCTCGTTTTGAGGAATTCATGGAATAATGAATTAAGGAAGAAAGGATATGAGTCTACCACTTACAAGAAAAGATCTCATGATAGTCAATATGGGCCCTCACCACCCATGAATGCATGGTGTTCTTCGACTGATCGTTACTTTCGATGGTGAAGATGTTATTGATTGTGAACCCATATTAGGCTATTTACACATAGGAATGGAAAAACTTGGCGAATAGGAAAGCTACATAGGCAGGAGATAGGAAAATTCCTTAAGAAAGAAAAAAGAATAAGAACACAGATACATAACATAAAAAAAAAGACAAAATTCGCCCTCCCCCTACATATTTAATTTCTTCTCCTATACAAAAACTAGCAAGACCCACTCCATTGGTAATTCCATCAATGACACCCTTGTCGAAAAACTACGTTAGTTCGGTTAATCCTCTTATACCCAAGGTAAAGGTCCTAGTATAGAAAATATCTATATAACCACAATTATATGACCAACTATATATCTTTTTTTTAGTTCATGGAAAAAATAGTTTTTGGACCCCCTTTTACAAAGGAATTTATTAAATCCAAATTCTGAAAAAAAGAGTAACCGGATCTATAAAAGATATATGCTATGAATAGACCAAAAATAGCTAGACTTACAGAAGAAATTGCATTAGTGATAAATTCATATGAATTTACGCAAGAATTAGAACTTTCTTGGAAAAAGTTTATTGAGGAAGTTAGCCACTTTGATAATATGGTTAATTCCCCTATTTCATTATCAAAATGGATTCCTATAGATCCAACAAGCAAAGTACAAAGCAGTAATATAAGAAGAGGAAATAGCATAGTATTTCCCAGTTCGTGAGGATAAACAAAAGTGTTTTTAGCCCCCAAGGAAGTAATAAAGGATCCTATCCTATTTCCTGTATTAACATGAATTTTGGATATATTTTGTGAAAAAAAAGAAACTCCACTCTTCGTTGTTGATAAAACGAAATCTCTATTGACTCCTTTAGATATCCTTTTTCCCCATAACGATATTGAATACAACGAATCCTCTTTAGTACTACTGTAATTTTGAAAATGAACACGCAAATACCCATCAAAAGTAAGTAAATATATCTAAAACATATAAAACGTAGTTAATCCTGCAGTAAAAGAAGCTATTATTCCAAAAAATGGTGAATATAACCAACTATTGGACCAGAAGCAAGCAAGAGGTGGAATACCACAAAGAGAAAGGGTACCCCATAAAAAACAAGTTCTTGTAATTGGAATATATTTTCTTAAACCACCAATAAGAACCATATTCTGACTTTTATCTGGTGAATATTCAACAAGAGGTTCCATTGAATGAATAACAGATCCGGATCCCAAGAACAATAAAGCTTTCGAGTAAGCATGAGTGATCAAATGGAATAAAGCAGCTTGATAAGAACCAATACCTAGAGCTAACATCATATAACCCAATTGAAACATTGTAGAATAGGCTAAGCTTCTTTTAATATCTCTCTGAGCAAGAGCTAAAGTGGCTCCTAAGAAGAGTGTTATTGTACCTATTAAAGAAATGAAACTCATTATCAAAGGTAGGGATATGAAAAGAGGAAGAAGTCAAGCTATAAGAAAAATCCCCGCAGCAACCATAGTTGCTGCGTGTCGATGTTTTACACCGGCAATAAATATATGGGGCTAGTCGGCGGATGTAAACTCGGTGGATTGCAAAGGAACACAGAGGGATTTTATACTGGTTCAGGCCCTCAATGTGAGGTAATACCCTACGTCCAGTTTGTATGTATTCCTTTGAGGATATACGGTGGTAGTTCTGATGAACTTGTGTGCACCTTTGAGCTTATGAGTGCTCTTCTGCCCTCATGGGGCGCCCTGCCTCCCCTTATATACTGGGGGACAGGGTTAAGAGGTAGGAGTCCCCATCGGATTACGACTAGGAGATCTCCCCTTAGAGATATAACGCACCCGACTAGGACTGTATATTCCTTTCTATACAAGGCGAAGTCTGCCGAATCTAGCTATATCTCTAATTACAAGGCTAGGCCCATCCTCTATCCGAGTGGCCCAAATGCTTGTCATGAGGTACCCGGGGCCCATGGCACCCACAGTAGCCCCCGAGACCTTCATAGTTGAGTCACAGCTGATGCCGAGTGCTCATCCTCCACGGTGAAGTCTTCCCGAGTGCATTGCTCCCGAGTACTCTTTGTCTAAGTGCTGCTTCTCCCGAGTCCTGCTTCATGTCAGCTGGCAGCAAGGCTATGAAGGGCTCCATGTAGATGTAGGAATAGTGTGCGCCGAATAGGCGCACCTATTAGGTGTAGCCCCCGACTTTGTGCTTAATTGTGAAGACAATTAAACATAAAGTCAAAGATCTTTAACCTTGTAGTCTTTCCCGAGTAGTATACTACTGGTATATGAGACTCTTCGGTATCATGTCAACCGGAATATAATTTATAGTCTTGCCGAGCAGGGAACTACTCGTATATAGGACTCTTCGACTTCATGTCAGTCGGAATGTGTGTTTATAGTCTTGCCGAGTAGGATGCTACTCGTATATGGGACTCTTCAGCGTCATGTCAGCTGGAAAGGGGGTGTTTATAGTCTTTCCTGAGTAATATACTACTCGAAAATTAGACTCATCAGCTTCATGTCAGCTGGAAAAGATGTTTATAGTCTTTCCCGAGTGGCGTCCCATTCGGAAGTTAGACTCTTCAGCTCGTCAGCTGGAAGAATGTTTATAGTCTTTCCCGAGTAGTATGCTACTCGAAAGTTAGACTCCTCCGCATCATGTCAGCGGGAATGAGAATTTTATGGTCTCTCCCGAGTAGTGTACTACTCGAAAGTTAGACTCATCCGCGTCATGTCAGCGGGAATGAGAAATTTATAGTCTCTCCCGAGTAGTGCACTACTCGAAAGTTAGACTCTTCCACATCATGTCAGTGGGAATAATGATGCTCATGGCAACTGATGGCCACGCATGTAGGCCGAGTACCACTTTATGAAAATAAATCCACGGCGTGGTCAGGTGTACCCGAGAAAGATATCTGCATCCCCAATTTTAATGAAGACCAGCTTGTGATCCTTGTAAGGATATATCCTCGAGACCTGGTGGATAAAACAGATACCCAAACATATATGTTTAGCAATAAGGCTCTCATGAAGCATATCTGTTTACCTCATCGGCTCCTGTTGGTAGCACCAGCGCTATAATTTCAACTCAGCCTGCGGGCGGCCCACATGGAGCATGCTACTGTAGGAACTCATATCTTGGTGGCTGCTACCAAATAAGCCGGCCTGAGCCAACCTATCCGGCATAGCTTCGCAAGCCTTTCCGACTTATGTTCTGGATGCAGCCTGGTTGCCATAGGTGCCCGAGCAGGTATGTTGCAGGATCTGCTTGCCCTCCTCAGGTGTGACGCAGTGCATGAGAACTCCGGATGCGCTTTGACGACGTAAGTCTTCTCTGACTTCAGGAGAGCCGAGCAGGGTACCCGAACCTTGCATTAGCATAGGATTCGGCTAGCGACCCTCATGGGGCATACCCTACCCAACAGAGTTATAGCCAAGCGAGGTACCCGAACCTTGCATTAGCATAAGATTCGGCTAGTGACCCTCATGGGGCGTACCTCACCCAGCCGAGTGATATACGACCCCTGACTAGTGCCGGAAGTCGGTTGTCAGCTCTCATGGAGCGTAGCCGGGGAAGATGACGTCCCGACTGGCGCAAGTACTCGGTAAGTAGCCCTCATGGAGCATCCCGAATGTATTTTGGCAGACTTGTCCAGCCCCCGAGCGTAGGAGATAGGCTCGCAGCCCTGAGTTCCTGTCACGCGTATCCAGAGCTGGGCCTGCAATATAAAGATATCGGATGAGTAGCATCTGACGATAAAAACAATTACCCGAATAAAATGTATTTTACAATATATGTAAATACATGTTCTTCCTCTTATTGATATTAATTTCCCCGAGTAGTTGACCCCTTACGTTTAAGCACTCTGCCCGACTAGTCATAGCCCCCTAGCGTCGGGAGTTGGCTCATGGCTCTTTCCCAGACACGCGTTTTGGGTGACTTGAGTTCGTCTTTCATGGAGCAAAGTTTCACGGATTAGGATTTATGCTACTCAAGTACTTTTGCAATCATTTAAGAGCAAAAACAGAGAAGGGTGCAGCTTGTGCACCTATTAGGTGTAAGCGGCATTGGCAAGGCCGAGTGAAGAAATATTTATCAGGAAGCGACTTAGCTGTTCAGTATTTTGGAGTGGGAATGCCATCCTTGCGTTTGAGCTTGTTAGCCCCCGAGCATGTCACTTGTTGTTCTGATAATCTTCAGTTGTTGAAGGTCGAAGACGGTTGTGACTGACTGCCACAATGAAGCCGTCCGACTTGCGATTGTGATTCCCGGCTTTAGTCGGGACCGTGTCGTTGGTGCCCTCCCGCTTCTTCTGTCAGGTTGCCTTTTTGTCTTCGA
Organism: Oryza meyeriana var. granulata; assembly: GCA_003991445.1. Lineage (NCBI taxonomy): Eukaryota > Viridiplantae > Streptophyta > Magnoliopsida > Poales > Poaceae > Oryza > Oryza meyeriana. The sequence continues at coordinate 15,896 of RYFJ01004324.1, forward strand.
GAGCCTCAGCAACAGCGTGGGCTGAGTCGGCGTACTTGTTTGCCATGTCGAATAGGGCCTTGACAGAGTTGGGAGGCTTCCGCGTGAATTTGTCGATGAACGAGATGTCTTTGACTCCTTTTCGAAAGGCGGCGATGACGACCTCGTCCTTGATCTTCGGGATTGAGTTCCTCTTCTCAAAAAACCTCTTGATGAAGTCACGAAGAGACTCGTTCTTCCTTTGACGCAACTGATATAGGTCATACTCGGAAGATGGCCTCTCGTATGTTCCCTGGAAGTTGGTGATGAAACGTTCCCGGAGTTCTCCCCAAGAGCCGATTGATTGCTTGGGAAGTCCTGTTAGCCATGTCCTCGCTGAGTCGGCTAGAGCGACTAGGAGGTAGTTAGCCATGACTTTGTGGTCACCTCCGGCAGCTTGGATTGCCAGAGTGTATGCTGTGAGCCAGGACTCGGGATCGGTCTTGCTGTCGTATTTTTCGATGCCTGTAGGCTTGAAACCCGACGGCCAGTCGACCTGTTGTAGCTCTTGGGTGAAGGCCAGTATGCCTTCGTCTTCATGAGGGCTCCGGCTCCGAATACGGCGGTGAAACCGCTCGTGGTGGAGGCCGAAACGCTCGCTCTCGTCTTCCGGTTGGCGCTGCTCATCATCTTGTCGTTCGCGGTGTTGAGCGTTGATGTCCTGCCGAAGATCACGTCGTTGTTGGCCTCGAAGGTCCTGATCATCCCGACGGTTGCTTTGACGTCGCCGGTTGTCGTTGGGGCTGCCGAGTGATGCCGGACGTGCCTCCGTATGCAGCTGACTGAAGCCAGCCGCTCGGCGTCGCTTTGAGGTAGATGAGACTGCCATTGGGAATGTCGACCGGTTGGTCGGTATGAGGGTATCACCCGACTGTTGGTGCTGCTGACATGCAGTAGCAGTAAGCATGGCTTTTATCCTTGCGATGGTCGGGGTGGCCTGGTGATCAAGCCCAAGTTGGACCGTGTCCAGTAGGGTTGCAGCGGCCACGATGTTCTGTTGGGGAGTGACGAAGACGTCGTGGTCGCCGACTCGGGTTTGGAGGACTTGTTGCCGAGCAGTCCGCCCGGCTCTGCGCAGATCGTCGTTGCGGGCGCGCAGGCGTCTTGCTTCTTCCTCTTGTTGTTCTCGCAGTCGGCGGGCCTCCTCCTCTTGCTGTTCGCGTAGTCGGCGTGATTCCTGAGTAGGAGTAGAGCCTTTGGATGCCATGAAGATTTCTCGTGGCGGAGAGAAGCTTGCCGAGCTGCTGTCCGACTTAGAGTCGTAGTCCGACTGGAAGTCGGAGTCCGACTTCGAGTCGAAGTCGGGATGGTTGATGGGGATGAGTGTAACTCCGACCTCCCTAGATTCGATCTCGAGCGGCTCGGGGCCGTATCCGAGTCGAACTTTAGGGGATCGGGTTTGCCGCGTCGGATGTAGATTGTAGATATCCGCGGCGTCTCCGAGTCCGAACGGGAAATTGACGATCTCTTCCCTTCTCGGCCCGATCTCGGCCGGCTCGAAACCGAGTCCGAGTCGAACATTGAAAGGAAGAGTTGTCCCTAGGCTCGGGCGTATAGGAGATCGCCGCAGCATGTCGTCGAAGATTGCCGCAGCGTCGTGTGGGCCGACTAGCGCGGAGTCGGCTGGTTCCTCGGCTGGTTGGATCGGGTCCGTGTCGGCCAAGGTGAGATTGCCGAACATGTCGGCGGCGAAGTCGAGGCTTCCGAATGAGATTGTATCTTCGGGAGAGAATTTGCCGCCGTCGACTCCGGTTGTTGGATCCATCGAGCTTGTAGATGTAGATCGCGCCGAAGCCCCTACCTGGCGCGCCAACTGTCGATGTTTTACACCGGCAATAAATATATGGGGCTTGTCGGCGGATGTAAACTCGGTGAATTGCAAAGGAACACAGAGGGATTTTATACTGGTTTAGGCCCTCAATGTGAGGTAATACCCTACGTCCAGTTTGTATGTATTCCTTTGAGGATATACGGTGGTAGTTCTGATGAATTTGTGTGCACCTTTGAGCTTATGAGTGCTCTTCTGCCCTCATGGGGCGCCCTGCCTCCCCTTATATACTGGGGGACAGGGTTACAAGGTAGGAGTCCCCATCGGATTACGACTAGGAGATCTCCCCTTAGAGATATAACGCACCCGACTAGGACTGTATATTCCTTTCTATACAAGGCGAAGTCTGCCGAATCTAGATATATCTCTAATTACAAGGCTAGGCCCATCCTCTATCCGAGTGGCCCAAATGCTTGTCATGAGGTACCCGGGGCCCATGGCACCCACACTGCGTGTATAGGAGCTGAAATGGGGGTGGGTCCTTACATAGCATCGGGTAACCATGCGTGAAGAGGGAATTGTGCCGATTTCGCAACTACACCAAGGAATAATAAAAAAGCACACAAAATAGTAAGCAAGGAGTTAATCCCATTATTAGGAATCCAGTTATTAGCTATTTTAAACAAATCCCAAAACTCTAAACTACTTGTTATCCAAAAAAAACCTAAAATTCCTAATAACAGACCAAAATCCCCTACACGATTAGTTACAAAAGCTTTTTGACAAGCACTCGCTGCAATTGGCCGTATAAACCAAAAGCCTATCAATAAATAGGAACACATTCCCACAAGCTCCCAAAAAAAATAAATTTGTATCAAATTGGAACTAGTAACCAAACCCAACATGGAAGTATTGAAAAAGCTTATATAAATGAAAAATCTCAAATATCCCTCATTGTGAGACATATAATTGTCACTATAAATAAGAACCAGGATTCCTACAGTAGTAATTAGTATTAACATAATAGAAGTAAGCGGGTCGATTAAGTATCCAAATTCTAAGGAAAAATCATTATTGACAGTCCAAGACCATAGATATTGATAGATAGAACTTCCATTTGTTTGTTGAATAGACAGGTGAACTGAGAATACCATAGCTATACTTAAAAGTAAAACACTAGGAAAAGTCCATATGTGACGAAGATTTTTTGTTGCTGTCGGAATAAGAAAAAGTTCAAACCCCATTGACATAATAACTGGAAGTGGGAGAAGAGGGATTACCCATGCATATTGATATGTATGTTCCATAAGAAAAGAAATTGCAATTTTTACTTGAAATTTATACTTTAATTTTATAGAAAAATTGAAAAAAAAGTTTCCGATTCACCAAACTAATTCTTATCTATTTCTGAAGGAAAAAAAGAAAAAATACTAGAATTCCTAATTTTTCAAAAATTTTCTCATTGAGACAATTAAAAAATAAGAATAGGTTTAGTTGGTTAAATTCAAAAAGTTAATGAAATAACTTCGTTACCTAGTTATTACCTAAAGAAGGACATTTATTAAAATACAGAAAAAGATTGAATCATTTTACTTTAATATTTTTTTCTATTAAAATGAAGTAGCTCCCCAGTTTTGTAACTCAAATTGATAGAATTCCAATTAAAACCTATGTTTATATGTTTATAGGAAATTCTTGAATATTCCTTACTTCATATAGAAATGAAATCCTAATGACTCGAATTACCTAAGTTTTCGAATGTCTTGTTTAAGAGACTAAGTATTTTTTTTTGTTTTGATTGGAATTCAATTATGGAATACCATTCTAAACTTAATTAACTATTTGAATTATCCCTTCCTTTTATCTTCCCATCTTCCCGTCTTATACCTTATATCTGTATATGGAGTATACTTGATATATAAATTCATTTAAATAGAAAACCTTTGTATATATTCTATATTATTAAAACAAAGTCTAAAAAATATATATAATATGCCAAAAAAACTCTTGTCTTATTTGCATTAGACAAAATGAAGTAAAAAAGAATTCAGAATTTTAATATCTTTTAGTATCTAAATATAAATACTAAGAAAAAGAAGAAAGATGGATTGATTTGCAGCAATAGATGTCTTTCACATACAACTAGAAAAAAGTAATCTCCTTTTTGAATGGCAGTTCCAAAAAACGTACCTCGATGTCAAAAAAGCTTATTCATAAAAATCTTTGGAAGAAAAAGACTTTTTTTTCCATAGTACAAGCTTATTCTTTAGCAAAATCAAGATCATTTTTTGGTGTTAGCGAGCATCCAAAACCAAAGGGTTTTTCTCGGCAACAAACAAACAAATAATAAGGTTTTCAGATAATATGAATTGACCTATCCCAAAAAAATTCCAATTATTTAATATGAATAATTAGGGTTAATTAATGAATGTACTTTTATGTGTCGAATTCCTCTGTACAATATTCTTAGAACTAACCTCTCTGATATATAGAACAAAGGTTTTTGGTATACTGTGGCCTAAATATTCTTTTCCTATCATGAACTTTTCGTAATAGAATCCGTATAATAAATAAAATAAAGGGATTCTATTATGAAAAGTAGAGTATTCCTGCAATAAGACTTACAACTTCTACCTATCTTATCCTAAATTCACAAAAAAATTAGTTCTATATTGCAACCGAGAAAAAACTGTTCCAACTCTTTCAAACTTTGTTTCTATTGGGCAAAGCAAGAGTTTTTTGTTAAAAAATTCGCAAGGATACTACCAAACGAAGTCTATTTTAATGAAGATTCTAATGTCCTAAATTCTATGGACTCTTCCAATCTCGACGATTCACGAGAAAATAACTAATATTCTTTTAAGTTACCTATTATTTCAACTTAGCCACCATGGTGAAATTAGTAGACACGCTGCTCTTAGGAAGCAGTGCTCAAGCATCTCGGTTCGAGTCCGAGTGGCGGTAGTCTCGAAAAAGAATACAATAGATTATAAAATGGATTCAATTCAAAATTTCCAATTTTGTAATGGGACCTTCTCCTTATGCTATTTGCAACTTTAGAACATATACTAACTCATATTTCTTTCTCAACAATTTCAATTGTGATTACGATTCATTTGATAACCTTAGTAGTTTGTGAACTTGGGGGATTACGTGATTCGTCAGAAAAAGGAATGATAGCTGCTTTTTTTCTCTATAACAGGATTCTTAGTTTCTCGTTGGGCTTCTTCGGAACATTTTGCATTAAGTAATTTATATGAGTCATTGATCTTCCTTTCATGGGCTCTGTATATTCTTCATATGATTCCTACGATACAGAACTCTAAAAATGATTTGAGAACCCCTCGAACGCCTTCTCAAAGGGTTCTCAAGAATTCGAGAATAATCTAATTAGACTCTTTTATTTTTTTCTGAATTTTTAAGTATTTCCACTATGGAATATAGACGGGACTAGTAGAAGAAAAAAAGAAAATCCTATTTAGGATAATAATTGGATAACAGAGCCTCTACCCTGTCAACGGATAGCGAGAGAACAAAATCTAGATAAATACCAATTCCTATTACTGGTAAAAAGATACAGATTAGAAGAAAGAGTTCTCGTGTCCCAGAATCCAAAAAATTTTCGTTTGGAACATGAAATAACTTGTATCCATAGAACATCTGTCGTAACATAGATAATAAATAAATTGGAGTTAATATCATTCCAATTGCCATTACAAAAGTAATTAGCATTTTTGGCATTAACAGAAATTTTGGACTAGTAATTAGTCCAAAAAATACTACTAATTCTGCAACAAAACCACTCATTCCTGGTAAGGCAAGAGAAGCCATTGAAAAGCTACTAAACATGGTAAAAATTTTCGGCATTGGGATAGAAACCCCTCCCGGTTCTTCGAGATAAACAAGGCGCATTCTATCACAAGCCATTCACGCTAAGAAAAAAGTGTAGCACCAATAAATCTATGGGATAATATTTGTAAAATAGCTCCATTGAGTCCAATGTTGGTTATGGAACCAATTCCTATAATAATGAAACCTATGTGAGAGACGGAGGAGTAGGCTATTCTTTTTTTGAAATTTCTTTGACCAAGAGAAGTTGAAGCTGCATAGATTATTTGCATCACTCCTATTATTACTAACCAAGGGGAAAATAGATAATGAGCATGAGGTAACAATTTCATATTGATCCGAATCAATCCGTATGCTCCCATCTTTAGAAGGATTCCTGCTAAAAAGCATACATGTACTGTAATGCGCTTCCCCATGGGTATCTGGTAACCACGTATATAATCGGCAATTTGATAGCATAAGCAATAAGTAAGCCAAAATAAAATAGTATTTCCAATGTTGCAGGGTATGATTGATTAATTAATCTTTCCAAATCTAATCTTGGTTTGTTGGAACTATATAAGCCCATACCTAGAACTCTGATTAAGAAAAAAATGGAACAACCTGCAGTATACAAAATAAACTTTGTAGCTGAATAGAGATGCCTCTTCCTCCCCCCCCCCCCCCCTCCCGCCACATGGATAAAAGTAAGTAAACAGGAATTAATTCCAACTCCCACATGATAAAAAAAAGTAAAAGGTCTCGCGAAGAAAATAATCCTATTTGACCGCTATACATTGCTAGCATCAGGAAATAGAATAATCGGGAATTCCGAGTAACAGGCCAAGCTACTAAAGTAGCTAAAGTAGTCATAAATCTTGTCAATAAAATAGATCCTAATGAAAGTCCATTGATTCCCAATCTCCAGTGGAAATCGAAGACATCTATCCATTTAGAATCCTCTTTTAATTGGATTAAGGGATCCTCCAATTGGAAATGATAACAAAATGCATAAGTCATTAGAAGGAATTCTAATAAACAAATAGACATAGTATACCACCTAACTATTTTGTTTCCCCTATGGGGTAAAAAGAAAATTAATAAACCCGCAAATATCGGCAAAACAACAAGTATTGTTAACCAAGGAAAAGAACTCATGATAAAGTGATAAGGGCAAGATATGTTTTGACCAGAAAAGCCCGTGCTCGATTATTTGGAGCACAGGCTTCTTCGGTAAAGAGAAATCAGACGATTCAAGTGGAATTTTTTGTAACGTATCAATAAGATAGAGCCATGTTGCGGGTTGTTTCAGGTCCTAAATAAACGCGGACACTTAAAAAATCCATTGGGCAGGTGGATTCACATCTCTTACAACCCACACAATCTTCGGTTCTCGGTGCAGAAGCAATTTGCTTGGCTTTACATCCATCCCAAGGTATCATTTCTAATACATCTGTTGGACAAGCTCATACACATAGAGTGCATCCTATACATGTATCATAAATTTTTACGGAATGTGACATTGGTCTATAAATTTTCCTTTTCAACATAAAAATTTTCAATTAGGTAAAAATGAAATTAGTACTATATCGACACCAGACGAAGCAATGATTTATCCAAACTTCAACAAATAATGCAATATATTTCTTAATCCGTTTGTGAGAAAGCGTGAAAAGAGCCAAGAGACTTGAATTTTGGGCTTCAACAATCATAATTATACGAATTGTATATACGAATTCGAATTAGCCCATAAATTGGCTATCATCTTTTCAATATAAATTATTGTAATATTCAAATTGCAATATCAATGAATTGCAAAACTTCAACTAAGTAAAAATGAATACTATGGAATAACCTACTCAACAAATAGATATTCTCAAATAATAATAAGAAAATAGTATTCATTTCTATTCATCTTAATATTTCATATTATTATTATATGTGTCCCTTTGTTTAGAACATTCTATGTCTAATTATTCAAAAAATTAGGTTGATTGATACGAGTTGATTTCCTGTTACGATGGATGGAAGAAAGAATGGATAATTCAATAGCTGCTTCGGCAGCCGCAAGGGCTATAATAAATATTGAGAAAATGTCTCCTTTTAATTGTCGACTATCAAATAGATCAGAAAATGTTACGAGATTTAGATTAATTGAATTCAGTATAAGTTTAAGGCATATTAGAGCTCTAACCATATTTCGGCTTGTGATCAATCCATAGGTACCAATCGAAAATAAATAGACACTCAAAAAAAGTACATGCTCAAACATCATTAACTAACTCCTTATCAATCTCGATTCATTTCAATATGAGGACAAGAATTGAATTGATTGAATTAATTAGAATAGAACAATTACACAACAAAAGAGAAAAGAAGGTAGATGGGTTTTACTAAATCAAAATTGTGGTTCTTTAGTTATTTTTTTTAGATTTGAAATTCTAAGAATTTTGACTCATTCTAAGTATTTCTTATTGCCGAGGCATAGTAATTGCACCTATTAAAGAAACTAGAAGAATTATGGCAATGAGTTCAAATGGAAGATAAAAATCGGTTGTTAAATGAATCCCAATTTGTTGAACGTTATTTATGAGACCATGTTCTACTATTTGGTTTGATCTTGTAGTCCAAAGAATTCCATACCATGACGTATCTAGGATAGTAGTCATTAGTGAAAAAGGAAATAGTTATACAAATGAGTGAAGTGAACCCATCTCCAATAGTCCCAAAATTCTTATCTTTAGACCATTCTGAACCATTTACGAACATTACGGCAAATATGATGAAGACATTTATAGCTCCCACATAAATATGAAGTTGTGCCACAGCTACAAAGTAGGAATTCAATAAAATATAGAATAAGGATATACAAACAAGAACTAATCCTAGCGAACAAGCAGAAAAAGTTGGGTTGGTAAGTAATACCACCCCTAGACCCCCTAGTAGAAGAATAAATCCCCCAAACAACACAAGAATTTCATGTATTGGCCCAGGTAAATCCATTATGGATAAGAAGAAATTAATAGTATAAAATTTTTCATGAACTGACTAAAACTAAAAGATTCAAGGAAGAAAAAAGGGATTAGGGTTTTTTTTGTATATTGTATATAAGTTCTTTCTATAGTTAGAAATCACATCACGAAAATCTACTTTGATTTAAAATCTGGAATAATTTGCAATAAGCAGTAGGTATTCATTTTTCTTTCTAGTTAGTAAAGAACTTTTGGATTCTAACAAAAAAATTCTAGTAATTACTAATCGTTATTGAATTCCAAGATTTTTCTTCGTCTATTTTACTTTGAGTTGAATTCCTAATTGTTTGAATTGTGTAATCTCCCATTATGGAGATTGGTAACCGACTCAAAGCAATTTGATTGTAATTCAATTCATGACGATCATAAGTAGAAAGTTCATATTCTTCAGTCATTGATAAACAGTTTGTCGGATAGTACTCAACACAATTACCACAAAATATACAAACTCCGAAATTAATACTATAATTAAGCAATTGTTTCCTTTTAATATCCTTATCAAATCTCCAATCCACAAGGGGTAGATCTATAGGGCATACGCGAACACATACTTCACAAGCAATACATTTATCAAATTCAAAGTGAATTAGCCCCCGGAAATGCTCCGATGTTATTGATATTTCATAGGGGTAGTGAATCGTTATAGGTAAACGATTTGTGTGGGATAAGGTAATTATGAAACTTTGACCAATGTACCTTGCTGCGCGTATTGTTTGTTGACCATAACTCATGAACCTAGTTACCATAGGGAACATATTCGAAATATCTATGAAAAAGGTATGTTTCTTTCTCTTGTTTGAGAGAACTTTTGTATTGAAAATATTCTTACTGTTATTGTATTTTCTTATTTTATAGTGAAACAAGTTGGGAAGAAGTTATTAATAGATTGCCCAGGGAAATAGGTAAAAGAAATTTCCATCCAACATTTAATAACTGATCCATTCTCATCCTGGGTAAAGTCCATCTTATTGTGATAGAAATGAAGAGAAATAAATAAGCTTTAGTTAATGTAATAACGATACCCATTGTCATTTCTAAAATTCCAACCATTTTATTCATTTGGAAAAATCCAAAAAAGGATATATAGGGAACATACAAATTCCAGCCGCCTAAGCAGAGAACTGTTATAAATAAAGAGGAAACTAATAAATTTAGGTAAGAAACAAGATAAAATAAACCATATTTGATACCAGAATATTCAGTTTGATAACCTGCTATTAATTCTTCCTCTGCTTCTGGTAAATCAAAGGGTAATCGTTCACATTCCGCCAAAGAAGAAATTAGAAAAACTAGAAAACCTATAGGCTGACGCCAAAGATTCCACCCAAAAAAATCATATTTTGACTGTGCTGCAACTATATCAACTGTATTTGAACTGTTGGATAACCATATTCGACGATAACATCACAGTTCCCACTGCTATTCCAAAACCGTACATGAAACCTTAGTTTCATACGGCTCCTCTATGATCAGAAAAAGGAAAGTACTGTTTCATTTCGTTATTATCTTCTTGGGTGTAGTTAGAATTATCTAAGATAAAATCGATTTCAACGTCCTAAATTAGACCAAAGGAATTCTGTCTGCTAGAATAATAAAAAAACGCTTCTAAATTCATGTCATCCTTTAGTACTTTTTATTTGTTCAGCAATAACTTAATCTTGGAATAAAACACTCGTTAAAATAATTAATAAATGAAACGAATTGGGTATTAGTTCATGAAGAATTCTATATGAATATGGATAAACGACGGAAAGAATAAATAAGGATCTTTTTTTGTATTACATTCCATATCTTTTGTCCTATTCTTCTTTCCCCGGGGGGTATTTTAAAAAAAGGAATAAAGGGTTAATTCATTCTTGATAGCCATTTCCTTAACAAGTGAATGGGAACATACTCTGGATCGGAATCCGAAGAAAGTACTACTTGCTCATTTCCACCAATTTCAAGTCCTTATTATGATTCCTTTTATGAGGAAAAATATCTAATGCCTTAGATTCCCTCATTACTAATCCTTTATGTCCTTTAGTGTTCCTAATCCCTCACTAACTTTTGATGGATTCCCTTATGATTACAACTTTCTGTATCGGGAATCCCTTATTATTGCCCGCTTCAAGTCAAAAATCTCAACCTTGGGGTAAAGAATTTACACTGCTTATGTTTACTTCCATTTTTTCTTGTACGTAGGAAATGAGATTTTTTCTTTTTTACTACAAAGTAATAAGCAATTTTGTTTCACTCACATAGCTATCTAGTTTAACTTACTAACCCGAACATAGAATAAGAAAAGGAAGATAAATATTCAATGAATTTCAGAGGAAAAAAAGATCCTATTTTAACAAATCGCACGTAGAGATATTGCTAGTACACAAAAAGTTAATGGGGTTTCATAACTAATAGATTGAGCAGCAGCTCGTAGACTGCCTGAAAAAGAATATTTATTATTTGAGCTATATCCTGCCATAAGAACAATAGGAGCAATACTTGAAATGGCAATCCATAAAAAACACCAATACTAAGATCGGCTAAAACAAAGCGATATCCCAAAGGAATAACTAAAAAATTAATAAAATGGATATGACTGCTATAGACGGTCCAATGCTAAATAAGGGAATATCCCCTCGGGATGGCAAGATATCCTCTTTAAAAAGTAGCTTTGTTCCATCTGCTATAGCTTGAAGCAGTCCCACGGGGCCAGCATATTCAGGACCAATACGTTGTTGTTTCGATGTGGATATTTCTCTTTCTAACCACACAATTACGAGTACTTCTATTGTGATTCCCAGTAAGAGGGTCAAAATGGGTAGAATCCATATCAGTCCATAGACTTCTTTTAATAATTCCAAGTTCAAAAAAGAATTGATACCTTCCACCTGTACCCTGTCTATTATCATTTCAACGATCAACTTCTCCCATAATGATATCTATACTACCTAATATCGTCATGATATCAGCCAATTTTATTTTTTTGACTAGCTGAGGGAGAATTTGCAAATTAATAAAACCGGGTGGATGAATTTTCCATCTCTAGGGGAAAAACTATCATCTCCTACCAGATAAATTCCTAATTCACCTTTTGGAGCTTCCACTCTTACATAAAGCTCTTGCTTTGACAATTCAAAATTGGGCAAAGGTTTTTTACCAAGAAATCGATATTCAAAATCATTCCATTTGGAATTCTTTGCTTTCTTAAAGCATCGGACTTCTAAATTCTCATAAGGGCCTCCAGGAATTTTCTCTACAGCATGTTGAATAATTTTGATTGATTCTTTCATTTCACCAATTCGTACTAAATAGCGAGCTAACGAATCCCCTTCTTTTTGCCATTGGACTTTCCAATTGAATTGATTGTAAGACTCGTAAAGATCAACTTTACAAAGATCCCATTGTATTCCAGAGGCTCGTAACATAGGGCCCGATAAAGCCCCAATTTACAGCTTCTTCTCTGCTAATAAAACCGACCCCTTCAACTCGTTCTAAAAAAATGGGGTTCTGTGTAATAAGTTGTTGATATTCAATAACTCCTTGTAAAAAATAATCATAGAAATCTAAACATTTATCGATCCATCCATAAGGCAGATCGGTAGCAACTCCTCCGATGCACAAGTAATTATGCATCATTCGCATACCTGTAGCAGCTTCAAATAGATCATATATTAATTCTCTCTCTCTAAAAATATAAAAAAAAGGAGTCTGCGCACCGAGATCTGCCATAAAAGGTCCAAGCCATAACAAGTGAGAAGCTATACGGCTCAATTCTAACATAATTACCCTAATATAGCTGGCTCTTTGGGGTATTTGAATATTCTCCAAGAATTCTGGTGCATTTACCGTTATTGCTTCTGTAAACATAGTAGCTAAATAATCCCAACGTGTTACATAAGGTAAGTATTGTATAATAGTTCGGTTTTCCACGATTTTTTCCATTCCTCTATGTAAATAGCCTAATATGGGTTCACAATCAATAACATCTTCACCATCGAGAGTAACGATCAGTCGAAGAACACCATGCATTGGTGGGTGGTGAGGGCCCATATTAACTATCATGAGATCTTTTCTTGTAAACGGTAGACTCATATCCTTTCTTCCTTAATTCATTATTCCATGAAAATTGATTATTCCATGAATTCCTCAAAACGAGGCTCATCAAAATGAAAAATCGAAGACTACTATAAGACTACTAATAAAATAAGAAAAAAAATTTGAACGATGAAATTACCGCTACCTAATATCCAACTGACTGATTAATTTCTTATAACGTATTCTATTTTTCTTTGCCAAATAAGCCAGCAAACATTGACGTTTTCTCAAAAGTCTTCGGAGACCTCTTTCCGATGAAAAATCTTTTTTGTGTAATTCCAAATGTGAAGCAAGTCTGCGTATATTATTGGTGAAACTGAATACTTGAAATTCAACAGAAACCCTGTTTTCTTCTTTTTCTTCTTTAACCATAAATCCAAAAATTTTTCTACCTCCTTTCTTTTTCATGTATTTTTCTGATCAGGAAAAATAAAAAATTATGTGAGTTATTTTGAAGTTATTCTAATCTCGTACACACAAAAATTTGCAATTATTCTTCTACTGCTGGAATTTGGATTTATTTTATCGACGCAAATTGAATTTGGATAGAAGGGTATATTCTTTTAGTTTAGATAGAAGAAACTTTTCTTCTATCTAAAATAAAAGAATTTTGCTGATTTATTTATTGCTATATCCAATTTATGAAATTGATAGACCGTTTAATTGATATCATTTAGAAAAATAAAACATAGCATATGCATCCATCTTTTGGCTCGAGAATTTCACGAGATAGAGATATGGTATAAGTAATAGGCTATTAAGTAACTCTAAATGAATTGTGGATACATTTGTATCTTTAACATACTGAAACAACTGCCATTATTCGTATCAAACCAATAGCGATTCATACAAGTTAAATCTTCTAGTCAATGGTGGGCCAATAATGAATTTTTTTGCATATGTAATAAGACGCTTGGCCTGATTTCGAAATTGTCCAGAGTTTTTTATGTAGTTTCATTGTAAAATGATGGATCTCCTTCCGTAACTTTCCAATTACGAGTACGAGAATTGAAAGACATGAAAATTCTCAATTCTCTATGGCGTCTAGGAGATAGATAGAATATTTTCAGGAACAAGAAAACCAGAAGAATCTTTCTCTCTATTCACTACCATTCCCCATCTTCGACTTCTATTAGTTTCTTTTCTTCTTTAATGCAATAGCTATAGTTTGATATAGAATCCATTTCTCAAAGTAATGGAAACCTTTCTCTTATAGGAAATGGTTCAAAAATCGCTATTCCACCTTTTAGGTATCGTGAAAAGTGATACCTGTGAAGATCGTGCATTTCAGTCACATTCAGATCCATTTTTTGAGTCCATGATATAACCAAATTGGATCGATCTTTCATCCATTTAGCTAAGAAAGAATAGATGTAGAGGTGGATATTAGATCGATATAAAGATCATGAGAAATATTGGCTAGTAATTGTGAAGCCCCAATTCTTGGCTAAAAGGGACACCAAAGGCCTCTGCCCTCCCTCTCTATCTATCCAAGAGATGGAAGGGCAGAGCTTTTTTTTGGCTTTTTCATCTTTTCATCAAAGAGTTGAACAATGAAGATAGATGGCAAGTGCCTGATCGATTTGATCAGGTCATGTAGGAACAAGGTTCAAATCATTCGTTTGTTAGGATGCCTCAGCTGCATACATCACTGCACTTCCACTTGACACCTATCTAAACGGCTCGTCTTGCCGCTACCTTATCCTATTTCCATGCTTCTATCGCTCCATCCCCATATGGGTGGAGAACCCGTCACTGTCTCTGCTATGCTACCGGAGGCTCTAGGAAAGTCGGAGGAGAGAACACTCATCTTGGGGTGGGCTTACTACTTATATGCTTTTAGCAGTTATCCTCTCCGCACTTGGCTACCCAGCGTTTACCGTAGGCACGATAACTGGTACACCAAAGGTGCATCCTTCCCAGTCCTCTCATACTAGGGAAAGGTCCTCTCAATGCTCCAACGCCCACACCGGATATGGACCGAACTGTCTCACGATGTTCTGAACCCAGCTCACGTACTGCATTAATGGGTGAACAGCCCAACCCTTCAAACCACCTATAGCTCCAGGTGGCAAAGAGCCGACATCGAGGTGCCAAACCTTCCCATCGATGTGGACTCTTGGGGAAGATCAGCCTGTTATCCCTAGAGTAACTTTTATCCGTTGAGCGACGGCCCTTCCACTCGGCACCGTTGGATCACTAAGGCCGACTTTCGTCTTTGCTCGATGGGTGAGTCTTGCAGTCAAGCTCCCTTCTGCCTTTGCACTCGAGGACCAATGTCCGTCTGGCCCGAGGAAACCTTTGCACGCCTCTATTACCTTTTGGGAGGCCTACACCCCATAGAAACTATCTACTTGAGACTATCCCTTGGCCCGCTGGTCTGACACAAGGTTAGAATCTGAGCTCTTCCAGAGTGGTATCTCACTGATGGCTCGGGCCCTCCCGGAAGGGGGCCTTCTTCGCCTTCCACCTAAGCTACGTAGGAAAGGCCCAAAGCCAATCCCAGGGAATAAGTAAAGCTTCATAGGGTCTTTCTGTCTAGGTGTAGGTAGTCCGCGTCTTCACAGACATGTCTATTTCACCGAGTCTCTCTCCGAGACAGTGCCCAGATCGTTACGCCTTTCGTGCGGGTCAGAACTTACCCGACAAGGAATTTCGCTACCTTAGGACCATTATAGTTACGGCTGCCGTTCACCGGGGCTTCGGTCGCTGGCTTCCCTATCATCAGTTCTCCCCCTTACCATGGCAAGTCCTTGGGAAATAACTCCAATGGGAAGAAAATGGAAGGCGTTAAGTGACCCTCCTGGCCCAACCCTAGACACTCTAAGATCCTTTTTCAAACCTGCTCTGCTCCCATTTCGAGTCAAGAGGTAGATAAATAGCCACATCCCATTGCACTGATTGGGGGCACTCATAGTGACTTAGGGGGTCAAAGACCAAGAAGTGGCTTATTTATACCAAGCATTCCTCTTATGGCTAGATCCAACCTCCCGTTCCCTGCGGAAAGGAAAAAGAATTTCACGTTCTTCCTTTTAGGAAGGGAGGATTAGCGAAGTCCAATTGATTACTGCTTTCTCCATACCACCGGGAAAAGCATGAAAAAAGGCTCAAATGGTACGATCCCTCCGTCATCCTAGAATGAAAGGGGAGATCTCGTAGTTCTTGGTCTATGAAGATGTGTTGTTAGGTGCTCCATTTTCCCATTGAGGACGAACCTCAACCTGTGCTCGAGAGATAGCTCTCCATACATTGATAAGGTATGTATGGATTCTCGAGAAGAGAGGAGCCATGGTGCCCCCCCCCCCCCGATCGCCCGGATCCCACGAGTGAAGAGAAAGTTTGATCTACATGGGATCTCACCTGAATCGCCCCATCTATCCTCCTGAGGAGAAGTTTGTTTGGTTTCAAACTACGATTCAAACAAGAGGAGTATGCCATACTAATGTGCCTTGGATGATCCGCATCTTCGGGTCAGGCACTGATGAGCACATTGAACTATCCATGTGGCTAAGAGCCTTCACAGCCCAGGCACAATGACACAATTATCAGGGACGCGCTCTACCACTGAGCTAATAGCCCATCGTGCGGGTTTGACATCCCCATGCCGCCACACCACTAGCAGTATAGCCAACCCTACCCTATCACGTCAATCCCACAAGCCTCTTATTCATTCCTGTTCGATCGTGGCGGGGGAATTACTGATATGGAGTACATTTATGTGTTTTCTCATATAATCTCACTAAAGAGGGAGCCATTTTCATTGTTACTATACCGGTTGTTAAAATTAGGTCCGCTTGCCTAGGACTTCATCTTGGTACCAATCCATAACGATCAAAGTCGAATCATGAGCCTATTAATGAAGCAAATTCAATGAAACAACAACTGGTACCATAAAAGGGGCCATAAACTGGAGAGTCTTGACCAATTCGAAAGATCTTTTGGTGTAGTTGAAATAACCGAATTGGAACTTGTTTGGTCAAGTAGGGGAAACTCAATCAAACTCATAACTGTCTTAATGGAATCTTTTCCTTCTTTTTTTTGTCTGAATATTCAGTTAAGACCATTCCAAGGCTCCTTTTCACCATGCATAAACTAAACTAACAACTAGGATAAGCATGAAAATGAAAGCTTCGATAATAATGGATATACCTAATACGTCAAAACTCATTGCCCAAGGGTAGAGAAAGACCGTTTCCACATCAAAAACAACAAAAACTAGCGCAAACATGTAATAGTGTATTCAGAATTGTAACCAAGCTCCTCCCATGGGTTCTATACCCGATTCATAACTAGAAAGCTTCTCTGGGCCTTCACGAACCAGAGCTAAAAGTGCTGAAATCCAAAATGCTAAAATATGAATAAGGCTTACTATTATTAGAAATGCCCAAAAAATATCATATTCGTGAAGCAGAAACATAAATGTACTCCCATTAATGTGGAATAGGCGGAACTAAATTAGTCAATTCAAGTCAGCATTGTCAATTTATACAGAACTTCTCTCTTTTCCTCGGTGAAACAAGAATCGGTTTTGCTCAAACCAAAGCGCTTAGTTTAGCCTTTGTTTCCACTTTGCCATGTCTTCTTTAAAGATTCATCCAATGGAATCCCGACCCCCTTTCTTTTTTTTATTTCCATTCTATTTAGATATGGTGGAGACATAATTCTTATAGAAACAAAATTCTCTCGCTTCACTTTGTCTCATTTTCTCTGGAATCTCTAGAAAAAGGAATAAAAACGAAAATACTATGAATTAGAACCTAATTAAGATCGGATGACTAATGTATGCAGCCTAATGAGGAGTAATTCTATAAAAATAAAGAACTCTATTTCAGACCATAGATCCATTTAGATTTAGATAATCTATAGATAAGCAAAGTAATATACTTCAAACAAAGTAGGAATTTGCAAGATGGAGAACACCGTTGCAGTTATTATAGGGAAGTCTAGGGACTTAGAGCATATCCTATTTGAAGGAGGGTGGAATTCAAATCTGGTAAGGGATCTATCCTTCTATTGATTTGATAGAAATTTGTTTTTCTTTTCCTGTCTCTATAATTTTCAATGAATGAGCCTATGGTAATCCTTTTATCTCTATTTTATGGCGCAGACGACTATCCAGTCTATAAACAAGTACTAATAGGGAAATGAAAACTGTACTAAAGGAAATATAGGATATCTCTCCGAAAATCTAAAAAAGGGCATATTAGGGCTATACAGATTCGAACCGTAGACCTTCTCGGTAAAACAGATCAAACGGATTATTATCGAAATGATTCGAACTATTTCAAAGACCCAACATGCATTTTTTTTGCATTGGGCTCTTTTATCAACTGATAGAAAGATCAGTTAGTCCACCATAGTTTTTCTTCACAGAAAGATAATGAGATGGCTCCCTACAATCTGATTGATTATTTGTATTATGATCTATCTAGGAGCAATACCAAAGTGTTTCAAAGGAGGATTACCTTGACTTAGGTCTGCCTCCGGCCTAAATTAAATCAACCTAAGTGAAATAGAGTCTCTATCATTCCGCTACAAGAGTTGACTATGAGACTTCATACACTTTCAAGTTCATAGAACGAAAAGAATTTTTTTTGGAGGCCCTTATCCTCATTACGCCTAGCATTTAGTGGGCTAGATATTTACCTTATCAACTAGCAAATAAATAATGGTTCTATTTGATTAGGCACCTGGGTTGGTACCTGAATCGGATTGAAACAACTATTTGTCAGGCGACTGTTCTCCTATTTTTTCGAATCCATGAAGTAAGACATTGATTTTGCAATAAGATCCATTATGTTCATTGCATAATAAGCTCCCTTGAAAAGCATTGGCACACGTGTAAATGAGTTGCTCTACCGAACTGAGCTATAGCCCTTGTCAGAGATCTCTTAATATATAGATAATTTCTTGTGAAGATGAATATTCTCTAATAGTAGACGATATCTGTTTATAGTAGAGGATATCTGTTTACTATATAACATAACAATAATAACATACCAATAATGAAGCGGTATTTGCTTATAAAAAGGATTTGATCTATAATTGATTGAAGTAAAGGGTCTTCCTTTGGGGTAAAAAATTGCCTACTTAACTTAGTGGTTAGAGTATTGCTTTGATATGGCGGGAGTCCTTGGTTCAAATCCAATAGTAGGTAGGTAGGTAGGTAGAAAAATTACTAGATAGCATTGGACTTACTTCGCTTCGCTATCTAATAACTTTTTCTACCCCTCTTCCCTTTTTCTTTGTATCAACTAAACCGTTGGGTTGTCTTCAATTAGATGGGGGAATCCAATTAACAGCCTCAACTTATATCCTAGCCCGTCTGAGAGCTAGCTTCGCTTTTTGTACCCTCAACTCTACTCATGTTAGCTTCGGCTATTTCAAGTGCCTATTGAGCTTCTTCCGGATCAATGTCACTACCCAGTTCTGCATCATTTCCTAAAATGATGATCTCATTATTAACTATTCTGGAAAACCGCTCCACAGAACCGCTGTTAACCATTGATCGTTGAGGAGGCGTATTCTCAAGGGACCCATATCTACAGTTGTGTTAATGGGGGCGTGGTTTGGTAATACGCCAATTTGGCCACTATTAGTAGATAAAATGATTTCTTTCACTTCACAATCAAAAAATAATTCGCTTAGGAGTCAGTACATAAAGATTTAATTTCATTTCTTCAATTTGTTCTCCTCTTCTAAGTTTATAGCTTTTGTGCTAGCTTCATCGATGTTATCCACCAAATAAAAAGCCTGTTTGGGTAGGCCGTCTAATTCTCCAGAAAGGATTAGTTGAAATCCCCTAATTGTTTCTGGAAGACCAACATACTTTCTCGGAGAACCGGTAAAAACTTCTGCCACAAAAAACGGTTGTGATAAGAAGCGCTCAATTTTTCGTGCTCTTGCCACAGTTAAACGATCCTCCTCCGATAATTCATCCAACCCAAGAATTGCGATAATGTCTTGAAGTTCTTTGTAACATTGTAAAGTTTGCTTAACTCTTTGTGCAGTTTCATAATGTTCGTTGCCAACGATCCGAGGTTGTAACATAGTTGAGGTTGAATCTAAAGGATCTACTGCAGGATAAATACCCTTGGAAGCTAATCCTCTGGAAAGTATGGTAGTAGTATCCAAATGTGCAAATGTTGTAGCAGGAGCAAGGTCGGTCAAATCGTTCGTAGGTACATAAACCACTTGGATCGAAGTTATAGATCCCTTTTTAGTAGAAGTAATTCTTTCTTGCAAAGAACCCATTTCTGTACTAAAAGTAGGTTGATAACCCACTGCAGAGGGCATTCTCCCTAATAAGGCAGATACCTCCGACCTTGCTTGAACAAAACGAAAGATATTATTGATGAATAGAAGCACGTCTTGCTTATTAACATCTCAGAAATATTCTGCCATAGTTTGGGCAGTCAAACCAACACTCATACGAGCTCTTGGCGGTTCATTCATTTGGCCATAGACTAGAGCTACCTTTGATTCCTCAAGATTTTTTTCATTAATTACTCTAGATTCCTTCATTTCCATATAAAGATCATTTCCTTCATGAGTCTGTTCCCCTACTCGACCAAATACGGATACGCCTCCGTGAGCTTTAGAAATATTGTTGATTAATTCCATGATGAGTACTATTTTACCTACTCCAGCTCCCCCAAATAGTCCGATTTTTCCTCCACGCCGATAAGGAGCTAAAAGATCGACCACCTAAATACCAGTTTCAAAGATGGATAATTTCGTATCTAATTCGATAAAGGCAAGCGCAGATCTATTAATAGGGAATGTTGCACTAGTATCTACAGGACCCAAATTGTCAACAGGCTCCCCAAGAACGTTGAAAATTCATCCGAGAGTAGCTCCACCAATAGGAACACTGAGAGGAGCTCCCGTGTCAATCTCTTCCATTCCTCTCATCAACCCGTCTATAGCACTCATAGGTACAGCTCTAACTCGATTATTTCCTAATAATTGTTCTACCTCACAAGTTACATTAATTTGCTTACCGTCAGTGTCTCGACTCTTGACTACCAAAGCATTATAAATATAAGGTAACTTGCCCGGGGAAAAGTGACATCCAGCACGGGTCCAATAATTTGATCGATACGCCCTGTACTTTTTTCTTCAATTTTAGAAACCCCGGGATGAGAAGTAGTAGGATTGGTTCTCATAATTATCACATAATTAAAAAAAGGAATTTATCGAAATTTTTCTTTTTTTCTTTTTGAATAATGCCAAATCAACACCAAAAAAATATCCAAAAGTCAAAAGGAAATGAAATAGTTAATTCAATAAGAGAGAAAACGGGACCAGCACTTGATTTCGTTGCCCAAACGAATCCCATTCAATCGTTTATTCATGGAATGAGTCCGTCGGAAAGTTCAATCAATCTTTTTTTCATATACATTTTGCCTTTTGTGAAGGATTTGTGCCTACTCTACTTTCTTATCTAGGACTTCGATATACAAAATATATACTACTGTGCAGCATAGATTGCTGTCAACAGAGAATTTTCTTAGTATTTAGGTATTTCCACTCAAAAAAGGGGGTCTATTAAGAACTTAATAAAGATTAGGGGTTGATTTGGGGTTGTGCTATATCTATCAAAGAGTATACAATAAAGATGGATTTGGTGAATCAAATCCATGGTTTAATAACGAAGCAAGGTAACTTACCATAACAACAACTCAATTCTTATCGAATTCCTATCGTAGAATTCCTATAGGATAGAATGTACACAGGGTGTACGCATTATATATGAATGAAACATATTATATTAATGAAACATATTCATTAACTTTAGCATGCCCCCCATTTTCTTTAATGAGCTGATATTAATTGAATATGTTTTTTAAGATTTTTGCAAAGGTTTCATTTACGCCTAATCCATATCGAGTAGACCTTGTCGTTGTGAGAATTCTTAATTCATGAGTTGTAGGGAGGGACGTATGTCACCACAAACAGAAACTAAAGCAAGTGTTGGATTTCAAGCTGGTGTTAAGGATTATAAATTGACTTACTATACCCCGGAGTATGAAACCAAGGACATTGATATCTTGGCAGCATTCCGAGTAACTCCTCAACCGGGGGTTCCACCCGAAGAAGCAGGGGCTGCAGTAGCTGCCGAATCTTCTACTAGTACATGGACAACTGTTTGGACTGATGGACTTACCAGTCTTGATCATTACAAAGGACGATGCTATCACATCGAGCCTATTGTTGGGGAGGAAAATCAATATATCGCTTATGTAGCTTATCCATTAGACCTATTTTGAAGATGGTTCTGTTACTAACATGTTTACTTCCATTGTGGGTAACGTATTTGGTTTCAAAGCCCTACATGCTCTATGTCTGGAGGAACTGCGAATTCCCTACTTTTCAAAAACTTTCTAAGGTCCACTCATGGTATCCAAGTTGAAAGGGATAAGTGAACAAGTATGGTCGCCTTTATTGGGATGTACTATTAAACCAAAATTGGGATTATCCGCAAAACATTATGGTAGAGCATGTTATGAATGTCTACGTGGTGGACTTGATTTTACTAAAGATGATGAAACGTAAACTCACAACCATTTATGCTTGGAGGGACCGTTTTGTTTTTGTGCCGAAGCTATTTATAAGCACAGGCGAACCGGTGAAATTAGGGCATTACTTGAATGCGACTACAGGTACATGCGAAGAAATGATTAAAATAGCTGTATTTGCGAGGGAATTAGGGGTTCCTATTGTAATGCATGACTACTTAACTAGCGGATTCACCCGCAAATACTAGTTTGGCTCATTTTGCTGCGACACGGCTACTTCTTCACATTCACTGAGCAAAGATGCAGTTATTGATAGACAGAAAAATCATGGTATGCATTTCATGTATTAGCTAAAACATGCGTAGTTTGGGGGAGATCATATCCAACGCTGGTACGTAGTAGGTAAGTTAGAGGGAACGCAAAATGACTTTAGGTTTGTTGATTTATTGCACGATGATTTTATTGAAAAGCTCATGCTCGCGGTATCTTTTTCACTCAGGACTGGGTATCCATGCCAGGTGTTATACCGGTGGTTCAGGGGTATTCTGTTTGGCATATGCCAGCCTCGACCAAAATCTTTGGAGATGATTCTGTATTGCAATTTGGTGGAGGAACTTTAGGACATCCTTGGGGTAATGCACCTGGTGTAGCAGCAAATCGGGAGGCTTTATAAGCCTGTGTAAAGCTCGTAACGAAGGGCGCGATCTTGCTCATGAAGGTAATGAAATTATCCGCGCAGCTTGCAATGGAGTTGAACTAGCCGCAGCTTGTGAAGTATGGAAAGCGATCAAATTCGAGTTCGAGCTGTAGATAAACTAGACAAGTAGATAAATTAGATATAAATAAGGGTCTATATAAAAAAGAAGCAAAATATAAAGATCAAAAATCAGTTACAAAACTGCAGTAATTCTTCTTTTTTTTTCTAATTGATTGCAATTAAACTCGGCTCATCTGAAAAAAAGATTGAGCCGAGTTTAAATAGATTTGAATACGATCATGAGACTTGAAAATCGGGATTCCTATATTTCTATATATTATAGATATTTAGAGATTTAAAGGTATAATACAATAAATAAATACAAATAAAATATTATCATATGATAATGGAATCAAAATATGCGTATTTACAGAAAAAGTTTTCATTTATTGGGAATAGAATCAATGACATACATGCATTACAACAGCTATGATCATTCCTTTCACCGGGGATTTTCTATTCCACTTCTAGATAGAGAAAAAAAAGGAGAATGAATGAAAAAGACAGAGTTTGGAAGTTTAAAACCCCTTTATAAGATCTCTTTCAAAAAGAAGACATTTTGAACTTTTAACAGGCATAATCGTGAGTCAACATGTGATCGAACAGCCCGTAAGAAAAAGAGAATTGATTTTCAAAATGGTAGAAGTAGATGACGAAGTTTTCTATAACTTGATGAAGAGGTAGTTTTAGTTTACGGCTCCGATCAAGAGCAAGAAGTCTTTCATTTCAGATTGGACCGCTATAGAATCTGGACCCATCGTAGAGACGTTCAAAAGGCTCCTGATGGTAAGAATCATACTTTCGCAGAACTCCAGAGCTATAGGCTTCAACGCAGTAGACGTTCTGTTCCGAATTTTTCCGGAGCAAACCTCTGACCTAACGATACAATGAATTTTTTCTATTCACAAAGAAAAAAGATTCACAATCGCAGTGCTACTATACGCACCCAGAGGAGTTCGGAATATTCTTATATAATCCATTTTTTGCGCGGGGTCTTACTAACAGGACTTCGTTGCACGAGACGGGGATTCGTCGAAAAGCTAATGTCATCCGGTATTTTTCATACCTTTTGGGGTGGTATATCGCTTTACAAGTCTAAGAGGTAGTATGAGACTGTAGTAGGTAAAGAATTTGTCCCTTGATTGAGTATGCTATTTTCTCCTTTACGCTGATGAGGATCACTAGCTCGGATATAATCATAGTTACCTTATGTACTCATCAACTAAAGGTGCATGCTTTCTACGTAAGATTTACGGTGTTAACATAATTTCAACATGCGTCACTGTATACCATGAGTTTTTATGTTCTTTGTTTGTAGAGATACTTGCTTGGATGAAGGGACAAGAGAGATGAAGTTTTGCACGTTTTGGATTCGGATTTGGGCCTCCTAACAGCATCAACTTCAAACGGCCATAACTTTTGATCCAGAAGGAGTTTACAGGGCCTACAAGTACTTGTTTTGGAAAGCTTATGAAGTTTCTACTTTCAGTGTTTTGGTTTCATGCTAAAATTCCTCCTGAGCTGTTATAGGGCAAACCCTCATCCTAGGACGTCCTAACTCGTATATATTCCATAGCCGCCGCTGTTTAAGTCGAGTTTTGCTTAGATTTTTGTCTTTAAAACAAGTTTCGCGCGTTTATCAGTTTGTGAGACCCAACTTCGAGAGTATAATCATCTCATCTGCAAGTGAGTTGCAATCTTTCTTGTTCTTGCTTGTGTTCTTTGATTCGCATGCAGTGATTAGCCTTCATGGCGACGTCAATCGGGCAGCGCACGGTTGAACGAGAGGAGACATGGTGCAGCGATTGCAGAGTTCGGGTCTTGATGATCAGAAGCCAGATCGTGAGTGTCAATTCTCCACAAAATTGAGAGTTATCCTTACCTAATGGAAGATCGGGCACCCCGTAGGCCATCAACACGCATTATTGTATGCGCTTTCTAGAAGAGCACGTATGCAGAGAGAAATTACAGTTTAATAAACCTAAAAAGTTTCACTTTACGGGCAATATCAATCAACTAAAAGCCTATGTATCAATCCTTACAACGGGTCGGGTAAGGGTAAGAGTTTTGGTAGATGCTGGGGGATATTTTATTTCAGAACCTGATATGCATCTTGTGTTGTGGGGTCCGAGAGTGGTTGATAAGTATTGCATGTGGGAAGGAAGTAGACGAAAATGATTTTGGATTCGAAATAGGCGCATTTGACTAAGTCGTACTTTGAATCCAATTTCAGTTCGATTAGAGGATAGAAAGGCCATGAGGATGGGAAAAGAAAATCTAATCTTTTTAATTGCTTCTCCTTTTTTTTGCAATTTTCTTATTATTTGATCTAATCGATTTAATTCTTTTTTTATAGAATAATTTTTTTGCAACTCAAAATACAATAGTCAGATATTCCATATAATAGATATACTTAATTTATATCTAAGAATCTTAAGATATTTTTTTGAATAGATAGAATAGTAAATTGAATTAGAGACACTATTCTATGATGGATTTTAACTTACCCTCTATTTACATGTTTAGTAGGCTTAGTAATTTCCGGAATTGCAATGGCTTCCTTTATTTCTTTGTTGCAAAAATAGATTGTCTAGAACCGACGGGGGTGAATTTTCTCATGTATTTCCATGCAGGATCATAATACGGATCTTTTGTAGTGTATAGTAATATAGTATGGTAGTTAAGTGACTCTTTCTACACATACAAATGCAAACCCACTATGGATGCGGATATAGGCTTACGAGCATAATGCATGCATATGCGAAACTGGGTATATGCGAGTTTTATTTTAAGTGGATCAAAAAATACTTTTGAATAGAAAGTCAATGTATCTAACCAATTATTTCACGGAGTACTAGTTGCTGACAGCGATTTAGAATCAAAAAAATAAAGTCAAAATCATTTAGCTTATTCTCTCAATTTCAATCGACCGCTGGCTGGATTTAGTATATCTAATATGAATTGGCGAATCAGAAAAACACAATATGGAGAACTTCTAAAAGGTTCTCAAAAAAGAGGTAATTTTTTCTGGGCCTTTATTCTTTTTCTAGGTTCACTAGGATTCTTAGCGTTGGGGCTTCCAGTTTATCTTGGTAAGATATTATATCTATACTTCCATCTCAACAAATTCTTTTTTTTCCACAGGGGAAGGCTCATATGATGTATTTCTACGGAAATCGCAGGCCTATTCATTAGCGACTTACTATAAGTGGAGTGCACATTTTTGTGGAATGTAGGCAGTGGTTATGACGATTTCGATAGAAAGAGAAAGAAGTAGTGTGCATTTTTCGCTGGGATTCCTAGAATAAAAGGCCGCGTCTTCTTTTGATTCCTTATGCGAGATATCAATCAATTAGAATTCAGGTTAAAGAGGGTCTTTTTCCTTGTACGTTCCTTTATATGGAAATCCGGGGCAGGGGGCCGATTCCTTGACTCGTTACTGATGAGAAGTTTTTTACTCCACAAGAAATTGAACAAAAAGCTAATGAATTGGCCTATTTCTTGCACATACCATGGAAGTGATTTTGAGTACAATTGCATTTTTTTGACTGAATTGACAGGGGCATGAGGAGAAGAGGAAGAAGAAAAGTTTTTTCACATGGGGAAGGTCCCTTCAGATTGCATTATTGTACAGGGATTTTGAGGTATTTATCTAAAGGAAGGAACAAGAGGGGGATATGAGAAATTGCTTCTATAATTTGCTTTGCCCAAGTGGGTTTATGGCATATATTTTCCATTTTCATCCGAAAGGGTTTTTTTTTATATTTCTCTATTCCACTCCATCTGGATTTAAGAAAGAACCCAATGCAATGAAATTCTACTAGTATACAAAAAGAGGAATAGATACAGGTTCAAATCTTGTTATAAGAATTTTTCCTTCAAAAGAAAGAATATTATATAGAGTCAGCAAATGAATAGAGTTAGGACGATAAAGGTTCATTAACCAACTCAATTTTACAGATCAAGAGAATGAAACCCAAACTGAGAAAGCATTGCCTTCTTTCCGTATCTTTGTAATTTCATGATACTTTTTGCCCTGGGGGGTCTCTTTCTTTTAAATGTCTGGACTTTGGATTAAATTGGTGAATACCTGAATCCAATTCTTTATATGCTATCAGGAAAAGTTTAGAAAGATATTGGATTGAAGACCTTTTATCTTGGGATGAGATGACATAAAAGAGAAACCAAATGCACGTTACAAAACTCCCTTGGCGATAACAAGAATAATACAATTGGCAAAATGATAAGAGGGTCCATACTCCAGTCAGTTTGCCATTTTCGACAAATCATCTTGTTTGGGTATTCTAAGTGGTTTTCTTTTTTCTGGGTAAAGAGGATTGTTATTTTGAATTCTTGGTCAGGAATTCTTCATAACTTAAATGATCATAAAAGCTTTTTTAATTTTTTAGTTACTGAATTTTTTGTGTTTCACTCCACCCGCGGTTGAACTAAAATTCCTTGTTTATTGGGTCTATAGATCTTGGATGGGTCCTACGAGCTAATTTTCACTATTTTTTTGTAGTTTTCTAGTGATTCAGATAATGTTTGA
>RYFJ01004325.1:0-57667 GCA_003991445.1 Oryza meyeriana var. granulata
GCGCCTTGGTAATCGTGCCATTTGTTTTGTACTGGAACTGTAGTCCTTCCAATTTAAATTGAGAACCTTGGTAAATACTGTGTTTTACGGAAAACATTTGAAAAACTCGATCACCTGATCGGTGCCTTGGGAAAGAAATGAGTTTCAAAATTGGAGATTTGTGACACAAGGCCCGTCCGGTGTGGTGTGATGCCTGTGTGTCGCTTAAAGAAGCGATTCTTCGGAATTTCATCCGAGCATATGACAGTGCACCCATGGTGAAATGGAAGCCCCTGGCTGAGTAACCTAGCTGCCGTAGGACGCTGCAGTCATGGGACTGTTGATTGCGCGGCGGGCGTCGGGATGTCTCGCTGGGTTCCTAGCACAGTATGATGCTCGGACTACCTTGTGTTGTCTCTCGTACCTCCAGTTGGCATAGGTAACCTGGGATGGCTCGGGAAATGTCTTATCGAAAACCAATAGTCCAATGACCCAATCAGTGTGAGCTGAGGACTAGAGTAAGCTCACGTCGTGTGGGTAAAGTGTAGCCCTCTCTAAATGTTTGAAACAGGCCGTGCCCATGGACATGGACGGATGTGAGGTGATTCCCTAGCGT
The DNA here is from genome assembly GCA_003991445.1 of Oryza meyeriana var. granulata. NCBI lineage: Eukaryota > Viridiplantae > Streptophyta > Magnoliopsida > Poales > Poaceae > Oryza > Oryza meyeriana. The sequence goes on from RYFJ01004325.1 coordinate 596, forward strand.
AGTTTTGTTTTACCCTATTTGCAAATGTGTATGTGGTTTTAGGAACTGTGAGAAGGATGTGCTGTCGAGGACGCGGGTCATCCGATGATGCCGGGTTGGCTATCTAGGACAACAGGACTCGAGAAGTACGGAGAAAATGTTTTGGCTCGGAGAGCTGGTTCGATTTGAATTAATTGAGATTGTGAAAATTGGAGAAAGTAAAGATTGATATATTTTCACTTCGATCGGTTTGCGAGACCGCAGCTCGCCCTAATTGTTGAGAAGCACACATTTAGTAGATTCTAAAAAAATTAAATAAAATGGATTTACAAAATATCTAGCCACTCTTTGAAGCCTGCAACAAACACCTAAGTTTCCCTGGCTTGCTGAGTTCGTAAGTACTCACCCTTGCTCTATATATATAGTTCTCCGTCGGGAGTTGGAGCTGGAGTTGTAGTGAAGTGAAGATTAGGGTTTCGTCCTGGTTCCCAGCCTGTCACACCCCGATTTGGCACCACCGTACACCGGCACCAGTTAGGGCGTGCCGTAGAAAAACAGCGCGAACTGCCTTCCCACGGAACCGCGATACCGATACCAGTCCCAGGACGCAGTGCTAGTATCCACGGAAATCAGACATGCATCATTGCAGAACCTTAGATAAATAAATAATTAAATAGACTGATACCTTTACTTACGTTGCAGCTTCGGAGCAAGCCGAAGACAGCAACGAACAACACAGAGGCAGTGGCAGCAGCGGAACAACGAACTAAGTCCCAACACACAGGCAACGGCTGGGAACCAGGACGAAACCCTAATCTTCACTTCACTGTAACTCCAGCATCCAGCTCCTGGCGGAGAACTATATATATATATAGAGCAAGGGTGAGTACTTACGTACTCAGCAAGCCAGGGGAACTTAGGTGGTTGTTGCAAGCTTCAAAGAGAGGCTGATTATTTTGCAATCTACTTTATGAAGTCTTTTTTAAATTTGCTAGTGTGTGCTTCTCAAGCAATCAGGCGAGGTGAGTCTCGCCCGATTGGAGTGAGTTTGTATCAATCTTTGAATCAACGCAACTCTCAAGAGTTGGCCTCTGGGATCCAGCTCCACCAGCTGATCCAACCTCGGCCCATAGCCCTGCTGTCCTTGACAACTTCACAACATCTTCCGAAATCGGATTCCCAATTCGCAAAAATTCTTTCACAAGCAGTTGTCAAACAAAACTACGCTAAGGAATCACCTCACATCCGCCCATGACCACGGGCACGGCTGTTCAAACAGTTTAAACCTCTGCAGAGGGGGTACACTTTACCCACACGACACGACTCACTCTAGTCACCATCTCACACGCATAGGGTACGATTTGGTGACGTAGAGGTTTTCGCGACAAGGCATTTCCCAAACCCTCCCAGGTTACCCCATGCCAACTGGAGGGGTCCTCGAGACCAACAACAGGGTAGGTCCGAGACCATGCTATGCCAGGAACCCAAGAGGCACCCCCGACGCCCCCCGCATGAGCTGAATACATAGTCCATTGGCACGCAAGGCGTCCCTGGGAGGCTAGTTACTCAGCCAGGAGTTATCCCATATCACCCATGTGGTTGTACTGTCATATGGTTTAGATGAAATTCTAGGGGAATCGGTCCTTAGTTGCAGTGCGGGAGACTCGTCCTGCTGGCACGATTCCCGCACCACAGTTTTCGCAAACCATTTTTATTTTCAAGGCACGACCCAGGTGTCAGGTTTCCAATGTTTCGTAAAGCCAAATTTTACCCATCGTAGACATTTTTAAATTTGATAGGCAATCACCGGTACCATGCCCGTCAACACAGATACCAGGATCTGTTAAGGAAGGTGATAAGGATGTTTAAGGGAATTGCAATCAATCAAGGAAGTCATGCAGCAAATGGGTTGGCGGCCCGTCGGTCGTCTTGTGACCGCGGCCGAGAAATTATAACAGTGTAACCTAGCGTATGTAATTTGTCAAATAAAATACTTAGTTCCGTAATTATGGTCTCGAGATGATCAAAGGTGACTTGCCTTGCTCTAGGTCTTCACAAGTCTTCGAGAAATCGTCGCGAAATCCGCTCCGAAACGCTATTTCTGGCGACCGTCACTATGCGCAAACACACAAAAATGTACACAAAGTCCAAGAAATAGATCCTATTTAGTGCTACTAATAGTGCCATTAGATAGATCTCAATTTTAGAAAATTACAGGAGTTAGAACGGAGTCACGGATAAAAAGATATGAATTTTCGAAGTTTAATTGAATTTCTGATTCACTAGAAAAAGGATTAAATTAATCTCCAAGGGGAAATATTCCATAGAATCTTCGCCGGCCACTGACAGCCGGGGCCCACTGGCCACTTGGGCCTACCGGACAGTGAGGATGATAAATTGCTACTGGATGGCAGTGGACCACGGTGATCCATGTAGGGGCCCACGTGTTAGTTGGTGGGGATAGAAGTTATCCTTGGTGACTGGGGCCTGGTTGGCTGTGGTACAGGGGTTGTCGCATGGGCTCGGAGCACGGTGGATCAGACAGGGATGGGCCCACATGGTAGTGAGCGGAGCTCGGGATCCGCGTGTACACACTCGAGAGGAGAGGCGGGAGAGGCGTCCACGTGTCGGCCGCTTGTCGTTCTTCTCTGACGCGCATAGGGCGAGGGAGAGGATGGCATCGGATGGCCGACGGCGTGCGAGGCATTCTCGGCAAGCAGTGGTAGTCAGAGGCAAACGGCGGCGCCAGTAGGGGGGAGGGAAACACGACTAAGGGTTTTAACGGCTCGGATATAGGGTTCAAGGGGCGGCGGTGGCTGGCGATGGTAATGCCAAGGCGCCGGGGAGAGAGAAAAAGGGAAGACGACGACGGCGACGGTGGCGGCTCTCGGGGTCCATAGGGAATGTGCGGCGGCGAGGCACACCGCGCATGGTAGCGACAAGGGAAAAAGACAGAGAGCTAGCTCGGGGTCGCATGGGGTTGTTCATTCCAGGTGTCGTCCCGAACGGATAAACGCAACGCAATCACGTTAGTTCGGATGGAGGCTCACCGATGGGATACAGGCTTGGGGGCGGTGGCGCGGTGAGAAAGGGAGACCGGCTGGTAGGGTGCACCAGTGGAGCTTCGGGATGGCGACGTTCTAGAACCGAGCGAAGGACGAAGAAGGATGCGAGGCGACGGTTCTCGAGTTCTGGGTTGAGGGAGGCAACAAGCTATGCCAGCGAGGACGGCACACCGGCGCGGTTGCTCGGTGGTGGTGGCGCCCGAACTCAGGAAAGGCGACACGGCGGAGCGCCGTCCGAGAAGCAGAACCGAGGAAGGGGAAGAGGGGAGCCTCGGGAGCATTTATTAGGGGTGGCGTTTGTGCTCAGGTTGAGAGAGGAGGTCGCCAATTATTTGAGTCCAATCATGGACAAGAGAAAGAGGCGATATGGCACCGCGGCGCGGGATTCTCCCGGGTAGCAAAAATTCGCGGACGGCGGCGATCGCAAGGGAGGCAGAGGTCGGCATATCCAAGGGCATGTTGAAGGCGGAATGCGGGAGGATTTTTGAGGCTAGACTCAGTCAAGGTAGGGGCTTGGTGAGGTAGGTGGTGGACGCCTTTTGACCACAGGACCGCGGCGAGAGAGAGGCGAGGAGGGGAAAAAGACGGGTGGGAACGGAAGTGGTGACGCTCCTCTGTTTGGCCTCTTGTGGCTCATCACAGCGGGGCCGGGTGGGGCCATGATGATAGCGGGCGGCCGCAGCGGCGTTTGGCCGAACACCTCTGGAGCGTGAACAGGGAATAGAGCCAGGGAACGGAGGAAGGAGATGAACAGTGGAGCGAGATCGAACGACTTCGTGGTGCGCGGGCCACGCGGCACGAATCGAACAGCACGGGCGATCTCGTGCAGCGCCTGGGGAGATCGAGCGGTGGCACGTGCGGGTTGGGCCACGTGGCATGCATTGGCAGTGTGCGCCAGTTAAGGAGATCGGACGGCGCACAGGAGAGCGAGGGCGCATGGCACGTATCTGACGGAGTGCGACCGGTCCACGCGTGGGCGCGCGGGGCAGAGGAGATCGACGGCGCGGAGCGCGGGGCTGGGGCCATGTGGCGAGCATCCAGCCGTGGGGCTCAGCCGATTGTGTCACTGGTCCGTGGGCCGAGGCTGGGGACAGGAGGAGTGAGGCCCGTGTGCACGGTACTCTTTTCTTTTTTTCCAAGGAATTGTTTTGGGAGGAATTTTGGGGGTTTTCAAAGGGGGTTTGATTTCAAAAAAAATTATATTTGAACACAGGGAAAAACAGTGAATCAAAGGAGGGGTCCAAGGTAGAATTTTGTGAGTATTTTTGGTATAACCTTGTATTTGTCCCTTTTGGATTATTTTGGGAAGACCAGGGAGGGAAGGGAATTGAATTCAATTTATTCCGAACTTGTCGGTGTTTGCATGGACTCCTGCGGAGGAAACAAGTGGGTAGATATTCAAGGGATTTTAGGGGACCAAGGTGGAGGGCGATACATGTATGTACATGTTTATATATGTATGTGTATACTCAGGGATTTATATATATATATATATATATATATATATATATATATATATATATATATATATATATATATATATATATATTAATATTGGTGGAAAGGATTTGGATAAAGGTTCAATGCCCAAGTTGTATTATTTAAACTCGGGATTTCTCAGGGATTCAAGGGAGAGGGAAAACAAGGGGATGTTATGGGGAGGATTCTAGAGGGGATATCTTAGGGTTTCCACTCGGAACTTTGGAGCGAATGTCAAAGCAAGATTTTGGAGCATCGTTCATGTTGAGGCGGAGATTTCTCAAGGGAGAAACCAAAGGAGTTGTTGTCAGGGTTTCTGTTACAAAGGGTCAAAACGGAGCCGAGATTGATTGGGCAAGAGAGAAAGCCGCTAGGATTTTGGAACGAAGTTTGATAACGGCGATTCAAAATCGGAGATTATTTTGGAACGGAGGATTTTTGAGAGGAGGGATTACGAGATCAAGGACAGGGATACAAATCGAGATCCATGGCACAACTTACAACATAGCACACAAAGATCAAAATTTTCACAAGTAGTTTTTAGCAAAATATCGTTTAACGTCTCACTGAAAGCGGGGCGTTACACAGCCGCTGCCTGTGTGTTGGGACTTAGTCCGCTGTTCTAGTCCTATCGCTGCCTCTGTGATGTTCGTTGCTATCTCTAGCTTGCTTCAAAGCTACAACATAAGTTAAGGTATATGTCTATTTATTTATTAAAGGTTTGCGATGATGCATATCTAATTTCCGTGGATACCAGCGCTGCATTCTGGGACTAGTATTGGTATCGCGGTTCCGCGGGGAAGCAATTCGCGCTGTTTTCCTGCGACACGCTATTTGGTGCTGTTGCACGGCGGTGCTAGATCGGGGTGTGACAGAAATTGGATTTCAATGCGAATTCCAAATAAAAGTAAAAAATATTAAAATTCAAAATAAAAATATCATAAAAACTAGCCCCGGACACTAGAAATTCCCATATTAATCGAGGAAAAAAAGAAAGAGTTTAAGCAGGGATACAATTTAGAAATAACTAAAATTCAGAATAAAAAAAGGAATATTAAAAGAAGATTTCATCTATAACACAACATGGGATTAATTAAAATTCAGCATAAAAATAAAATAAATTCCCAAAATGGATTTTCAGTACGAATTCCAAATAAACTTCAAAAAGACCATTAAAATTCGAAACAAAATATAATAGATAAATAAGTAAAGACGACATACCAAGAAGAGTGCATAGAAAATACAATCTTTAAATATCCAAAAGTAAGATTTAAATAATTATAACAATAATACATAGAAAATAACATCGAAGGGGAAAAAGAAAAAAAGTTCAACTTGGAATACAATTTAGAAATAACTGAAATTCGAAATAAAAATAGGGAATATTGAAAGAGCAATCCATCTAGAACACAACACGAGATTAATTAAAATGTTGAATAAAAAATAAAATAAGTTCGGAAATTGGATTTCAATGTGAATTCTAAATAAAAGTGAAAAATATTAGAATTCAAAATAAAAATATAATAAAAACTCGCCATGGATGCTAGAAATTCCCATATTAAGTGAGGAAAAATAAGAAATAGTTCAAGTAGGGATACAATTTAGAAATTAGTGAAATTCAGAATAAAAAAATATGAAATATTAAAAGAAGAGTCCATATAGAACATAACATGTGATTAATTAATATTCAAAATAAAAAATAAAATAAATTCTAAAATTAGATTTTCAGTATGAATTCTAAATAAACTTAAAAAAGACCATTAAAATTTGAAAAAAATAGAGTAAAAAAATTAAATAAGTAGGTACTACATACCAAAATGAGTCCATAGCAAAATACAATCTATAAATGTATAAAAGTAAGATTAATTAAAATTCAGAATAAAAAATAAAATAAATTCCAAAATTGGATTCCAATACTAATTCCAAATAAATTTAAAAAATATAAAAATTTGGAATAAAAATATAATAAAAAATAAATAAGTAAAGACGACATACCAAGAAGAATCCACAGAAAATATAATGTTTAAATATACAAAAGTAAGGATGGCTTTAGGATGTGGACGGCTCGGAGGAGCCAAGGTATAAAGAAGTGTTGAGCAGACTGTTTTGGAGATGAGACATCAGATGGCATTTGAGGAAGTGAAAAAGGAAACTAATAGAGGAAAATAGCAGAAAATAAATACAACTAAAATTCTGCTTTGCAACTCGTGGATAGATCGGCATGGTAAGTCTTTTTCCAAAATGGATTTATAAAACCCACACTTAAAGTTTGAAACATGTTATAAAGAAAAGACTTACTAAAATAAACCCAGCCTTTCTTTTTGAAGCTTGCATATCCATATTTTTCAGTGGCTTGCTGAGTATGAAAGTACTCATTTCTCTATCTTTTTGTTGTTTTTCTCCCCCTTCTCTAAGTACAGGTTGAAGATGGTGAAAGTTAGGGTTTCATATCTAGACCCAAGCCGCTACCCATAGATTGGTGTTCTAGCTATGCTATGTCTCGCTGCTGCTGCTTCTCTAATGAAGGTTGCCAAACAAGAATTACCCGAGGTTGCAACATAAAGATATAAATTTATTACTAGTATTACAATGATTCATTATGTTACGGTGGGTACCAGCATCATATTTCATGGGACTAGGACCGACATCGCGGTTCCGTAGAAGACGGTTTGCCATTTCTCCTACGGCGCGCCCTCCTTGGTGCCGTCTGTATAGAGGTGCCAGGGCGGGGTGTGACACATCGCGTGGGGGTTGGGGATGGGGAGGGGCATGTGGTGGGTTGGGTGCAATCTGCGTGGGAGGTAGAGGCAATCTTGATTATTCAATTTGATGTAGATGATTACGGGACGTCGAATTTGTCCAATAATGATGATGATGAGTAAAACAAATTGGTGCATCATAAGAGATGCTTTTCAGTTAGTTAATAGAGAAGTACGTTATCTTGGTCTCGGCACAACTCCACTGCACACCATTACTAGATTTAGTCACCGTTGGTGTTCTATTCATTACTGATTGAATGCGTGAATCGTTCTACGTGATTCTCTTCATTCTTGGATGGGACAATAGCGATCAAATCCTTCAGTCGACAGCGGCATATGTAGCGCAGAAATCCGTGGATTAGTACCATGCTTGTCGTTTCACGAGCAACACCTCATGCCGCGGCACTGCCATTCTGCCAAAACCCACTGAGCTAGAAAAGACGCTGAGCCCCTGGACTCAAGCGGATTTCTCTGATATCCAGCGACGAATACGCTGTATGCAGCCTTGAGCTTTCAGACATCAGCAGCTAACATATTGCAGATCCTCTCGTGATGCATATAGGCAAGGTGACTACTGCTTCGAGGAGGTGATCGAATTTGGAGGTGACAAGCTGATCCAGTGCAACGCTGTAATCAAGATGGCATAATCCAGGCTATCTGTACTACCCCCACATCAGAAGTCAGAAGAAAATCTGCACGTAGTATGGAGACAGAAAACGGCTAGCTAGGTCTATCGATAGCTGCCAGGACAGCCAGGTTCATCGACCACTCGTGACAAAGGATGTGGCCATGGCGCATATGTAGCAGCACACGCAGGCATGAGCAAGAGCATGCATGCACGCTCTTGCTCGGATAAGCAGATCGAGCTGGCACCCCCCTCGCCACATGGATGGACGTGATATTCTCTGCTTCGAGCTCGCCATTCGAGACATTCTCAGAGCTGTTTGATCACTTCGTCCGCGGCCTAGCTCCAAGATGTTTCCGTCTTGTTCACAAGAGTTCGATCACGAGAGCATAGTAGAGCCTCCAGCTCGTGCGCCCTAAAGAAATGGCATGCCGCTGTCGACTGAAGGATTTGATCGCTATTGTCCCATCCAAGAATGAAGAGAATCACGTAGAACGATTCACGCATTCAATCAGTAATGAAGAACACCAACGGTGACTAAATCTAGTAATGGTGTGCAGTGGAGTTGTGCCGAGACCAAGATAACGTACTTCTCTATTAACTAACTGAAAAGCATCTCTTATGATGCACCAATTTGTTTTACTCATCATAGTAGAGCCTCCAGGCGTTCTTGTTGCATGCTACCCTCTTGGTTTGTCCCAAAAGATAAGCCAGAATAACGTGAATGGCCAGTTGTCCTACAGTCCAATTCCTTGTCCTCGCCTCTCATTGGCCGATTTCCATGGTTATTGGAGCCATGCAGGAATTCTTTGGTTTGTCTCTTGGTAACTGTAACTGACCCTGCCAGCTCTTTGGATTCCTGACTATTTTCCCTGTTATTGTTACAACCAATTGGTTTATGTGGGCATAAACACTGCAGAAATGCTAATTAAGGCAAGCTAAGGCAGCATTGTTTCATTGATAACTAATTAACTATGCTCTAGATATAACAGTCCTGCAGCAACTAGCTCTGAGGTAAGGCCTCAACCATGCAATATATCCACAACTTTACTGTTGTTTTACAGTAGTAGCAAGGATCAGGTAATGCTTTTGTCCTTTTGATGAGAGAGATAAAGGAAGAAAAGCCAAATTGATAGTCACATGTTTTTACCTTTTTCTTCACTTAACAGCTGAATTTTTTATTTCTCAGCTAGCTTCTTTTTTGTTCATATGGTGTGAGATATATAAGTTTAGTTCACTTACTGATTTCACCATCTGGCGGGCAAAAGGCAAATACATATGAGCTTACCATGGTCATCATATCAGTAGTACAATGAACGTACAGCTAGCATATCTTACACCTTGCCAATCTCCATATATGGATTATAGACTACGTACACACATATATAATATCATTATCTGATAGTACAGGGGGATGCTAGGGTTTCATCGGACATAGATCTTCGCAGCTCATCATCTCGGGTAGATGTCGATCAAGAGAAGAGGCGTGCAAAATTTGCAAGAAGGGAAATGAATGCAGCTAGCTGTCCATAAGCGTCCTGATCAAAATGCCATCCAATATAATGGACGATCACCATTGCTCTACCCCTCCCGCGCACCGCTGCTCTCCGAGCAGTTGCTCATAGCCTGGAGTACCGTTTGCCTGATGACATGTTCATCCACCTGGTTCTGCATCAGATTCCGGCATCGTTGTCGGCGTGCATGCAAAAACCAAGCATCAATATCACATCACAGATATACTTGACGACAGAGACCAAAATTAATCAATCGCCCATATTAAACATTTCTCGCGGATCGTCGCGACGCGAATAATTGAGGAATTCTATGGACACAACAGCTGCATATATGCAGGCTAGCTAGCTAGCTAGAGTACTTTGCCAAGGGATGACACATCAATGATTGAGTTCTTGTAACGTAATACCTCTCCTCCTACAGCTTCAAGACGGAAGGTATCGTCGCAAGATGCCGTTGCTTCGAGTACGTGGAGGCCCAGCTCATCGAAGGCTTCCAGGATAGAAACAAGCAACCCGGGGCAGCTCTTGTCAGAGAACACGTTGATGAGGAACCCGTGCCCTAGGGTTTCCACCGTGACCTGCATTGATTCAATCATATATATATTGATCAAATTATATAGTATATACTAATATACTCAATCATATTTGCCATCCATATGCTTGTGCCTACCGAGGGGAAGGAGTTCTGTTTGAGTGCAGCAGCTTCAGCGCATGCTATCTCCTTGTTGAGCCTGACCACCTTCTGCTTCAGCTCCTTGATGTACTCGGATGCGTCCGTGATTATGGAGGTGTCGCTCAGCTGCCATATTATATATATATGGATGGATCACGGAGGGGAGAAAAGCCTTGTCAATATATACTGTGATTTGCTCAAATTTCGATCTCCAAGTACATATATATCTACAGTTGAAGGTCGAATTATGTCGCAGCATGTGCCCTCTAGGCAAACACAAGTTGCTTATTTAATCATTCATCAAGCTGTAATATATATTATATTCACAAGCTAGCTTACGTGGCAAAAACAAGCTATACTGTATTGATGATCGGAGTTAAAAGTACTATTACTATACCAGAAGAGAAGGTCGTACGTACGTAAGTACGTTATACTGCAAATTGAGTAGTAGTGGTAGTAGTTGAATGGACGAAAGGCATGGAGCGAAATTAAAGATGCCGAGGAAGCAAGTAATAATGAAAGGCGAAGAAGGATCACATTAGTTACCGCGTGGGAGTGAGTGATGGAGCGCAGGATCTGCAGCTTCTCGTGTAGAGCAGCTGCCTTCTTGCGTTCTCTCGACATCATCTCTGAAATTCTACGTACTTGATCCTCTCAAAAGTGTATCTATCTTTCTCCTTTTTGCTTCAATGGAGAGACGAGCGAGCACCGGTAGCTACCTGCTGCTTCAAAGGAGCTGAGTACTAAAGCAAGAGGCTTTCTACGTCTTTATAGTGGTCTCCGGCGGTCGCCACCCACGTGATGTTATGGTGTCTTTAATTAGGAAATTAAATGAAATAAAAGGAATCGAAAAGAAGAGGACGAAGAAAAAGATTCTGCACATGTGGACTGTTCATATATTAGTCAATAATGCTAGCAAAGTTTTGTTTCAGGAGGCCCGGATTCTTGGAGCGAGTTAAATTAGAGTTTGCCTCGGTTTTTTATGTACAATCTTTCAGATTTTTTTTCCATGCATGCACTCAATTTTCATCTGCATCTTGCCCATGTTGGAAACTTGGAATGACTGATGCCCTGACTGTCTAGTGACATGCATGTACTACGTAATGGTATCTGCATGGTTGACTGCAATAATGTGATGACCATGTCCACCTGGATAACAACTACTCCGATTGTAGTGTAAATGTGTAGTTCTGAAATACTTTGCGTCAAGGGAACCAATCGATAGGATGAGAGAAACAGGCCAACAAAATTAAGTAGAGAACAATGTGGATAGACCTACTAAACACGAAAGTAAACAAAAAGAAAGAGAGATCCTTATGTAAACAAAATCAATAAAACAGATAAATAAAAGCAGATGGAGCCTAACAAGTGGACAGGTCAGATTATCCGCTAGCTAGCTGTGCGTTGGAGGGTTGCTATGGCTTGCCGCCATGCATGAGCCACGGGTTGCGTGGCTCGGCCTTCCCTCTCGGCGACCGCACGGGTTGCGTGGCTCATCCCCGCACCAGCATGGCAGCGTTGCCTTGCGCAGTAGCGCCGCGCGACGACGAGCTGAGGCCGGCCGGGGATGTGCGCCGCTGCGGCCACAGAGGGCGGAGAGACGACGCGCTTCGAGGATTTGGAGATTTGATGTGTCGACACGTCGTTGCGTGCGCGTGCTGCATGGCGACGCGATGTCCGCGTCGATGGCCACCTGCTAGCTATCGCTCGCTCTCATGCATGTGCTCCTCCACGGAAAACCATGCGTATATCCGGAAAATACCGTCCGCTCGCGCGTGCGTTCGCGCATGTCTGTACATTAATTACTAGTATTCTTGCTGCTGCCGCGTAGTTCGATCGAGAGGGACGTGTTCATTAATTTTGTTCTCTTGGGAGGACGACAGGGAGATACACGTCGTGTCTCGATCGTCACCAGGCATGGACCATATAGCTAGCTAGGCTAGGCTGTTGCTCGAGATCTAATCGGTTGGTTTTAGAAAATTTTCAGCCTAATTGCGAAGGGCATAAAAACTGCGGTGGTCCTGGTCCATAGTTCATTCTGACCACGACATACAATAATCTAGCTGGACTGAAAAACACTACTGCTGATTCAGAAAGTCCAGGTTGATGTGCTGGCAGTGGCAGCTGGGCTCGTCACGTACGATTTGATGGGCAGATATCTCTTGTGTTCTGTCACGGGTTGTGTGGCTGCACTGCACGCGTATACAGACACATATACCCGGTGTAGCATGCACGTACGTACACCTGCCAAATAAGTCGTGTACGCGTCGTGCCTTGTAAACACACAGTCCTGTGAATGACTACATGCATGCAGCTAGCAGCAGGCCAATGGCAAGCGTTGCCCTGAACGGTCACACTCGACGCTGCAGGCTAACGTTCCGATTAACCGGCTGCGTCGTCGTCGTCGAGCTAGGTCGAATTAATTCGCGTATACGTATGCTGCGCGTGACCGCCGTACGTCCGGCCGGCGCGGGTCGTGTCACTGCGCAAGCGCAGAGCCGGCAGAGGGAGGGATGAGTATACCTCGCAGCCGTGATCGACGCAGGCCGCGGCCGCCCACATGTGTGCGACTATGCATGCAGGTGTCCAGTACTCCAACCGGAGCATGCAAGCGCAACGCAACGAACCTGCACAGCGCATGCAAGCACCAATTGACATACGTACTCTCGTGGTCTATCTATCGCAGAGGAACGTACGGTGCGTACGCTAGCTGCCACCGGGTATTCTGCCCCTCATGTATGGGGTCGTCAACAGAAACTAGCTCCACTACGTACCTGAGAAACGAGTATTAATGATGGGAAATGTAGTTGTTAAAAGTTTCGATGTGGTCGTTAACTAACGACCACAAAAGTAACGTTAGGGGTAGTTAAAGGCTTTGCCGTTAATTATTAACGACCGTGCAATTTTTCCATCGTTAATTCATTATGACGGATTTTTTTCTATCATTAATATCTACCTACATGTCTATCTATTATATTATATTATTAAGACAACATTGAAAGAAGACATCACGTTCGCTCTGAAACATATAAATTCCTACATTAATCGTAGAAAAAGAAAAAAAGAGTTCAAGTAGTAATACAATTTAGAAATAACTAAAATTAGAAATTAAAAATGAGATATATTGAAAGAAGAATCCATCTTGAACACAATACGAGATTAATAAGAATTCGGAATAAAAATAAAATAAAATTGCATTTTCAATACGAATTCTAAATAAACTTCAAAAAAAATTATTAAAATTTGAAACAAAAATAGAAAAAAATAAATAAGTAAACACTACATACAAAGAAGAGTCCAGAGCAAAATACAATCTATAAATATCCAAAAGTAAGATTAATTAAAATTTGGAATAAAAAGAAAACAAATTCCGAAATTGGGTTTCAATACTAATTCCAAATAAACTTTAAAACTTATGAAAATTCGGAATAAAAAATAAATAAGTAAAGACGATATACCAAGAAAAGTCCATAGAAAATACAATCTTTAAATATGTAAAAGTAAGATTTAGAAAATTATAACAATAATATATAAAATAACATTGATGGGAAAAAGAAAAAAAAGATTTCAAGTAGGAATACAATTTAGAAATAACTGAAATTCTGAATAAAAAATAGGAACATTGAAAGAGCAGTCCATCTAGAACATAACATGAGATAAATTAAAAATCAAAACAAAAAATAAAATTAAAATTCAAAACAAAAAATAAAATAAATTCCTAGAAATAAAATTTACAAATAACTAAAATTCGGAATAAAAATTAAGGAATATTGAAAACACGACACGAGATTAACTATAATTTAGAATAAACAAATCTATCCATCTATTATATTATTAAAACAGTGTAATGATCGCATTTTTCTCTTTGTGCAAAACTAATTTAATAAAAAGCTAAATTCAAAATTTTGGCTCTTTAATCGATTTGGAATTTTTGTGCCATATGTGATCTCAAGAAAATTCTTAAAAATATTTAAAAACAGCCCTATAAGCCTCTGTAGAACTCCCCAAAATTTTTGCAAAATTTTTAAACCCCATTTGAACCAGTTTAAAAAATCAAAACCTTCAAAGCCTATTCAAATTAATCTCTGGAAAAGGTTAAACCCTACTGTGCTGGTCGGGCCGACCTCCTTCCTTTCGGCCCATCCCTGTTTCCTCCTTGCGCAGCCTGCTCGGCCCTCGCGGGCGCGCGCGCGTGGGATTTAATCCCCGCAGGCCCCGCGTGTCAGCCACCGTTGTCTCTGCTCCGCTCTCGCCCGACCGATGCAACCACATGGACGCCCGAGATCAACGCTGCCGCCCGACCCCGCCTGTCAGTCCCGTCATCGCCATCGTCTTCTTCCTCCTTCTGCCGCTCATCTTCTCTCTCTCCTCTTTGGAATCCTCCCGAGCCCTTTCTCTTCTCCCTCTCTGTCCCGCGCCTTATCTCCCGGTCGGCCTCTTAAAAATCACGCGGACATCATCATCAACCCCGCCGCCCGCCGCCCAGCGCAAGATACGCCCCGCCATCGCCGCTGCGAGCTTGGGGTCAAAAAGGCTAGCCGCCGCTGCTATTTCTCCTCAGCGCCGAACCTCGGGCGATGATCCGCACGCACGGGTGCTGCGTCCCAACGCTTCACCATCATTTCCCCATCTCGTTTTTGCCTCCGCCGCTCATGATGCGAGCCACAGTGGCCGGCGCCATTGAAGCACTTCGTCGGCCGAGCTCGAGCTTATCCCTTCCTCCGCCACCTCTGTCGTCTGTCCGCTAGCACCGGAGCTCCCCTATAAATAGAGCAGCCCTCCCCTTCCTTCGGTCACCAAGTAGCAAGCACCAGCTAGCTGATCACCGAGATCCTCTCTCCACCGTCGCCATTAGAGCACTGACCAAGCTTCCATCGTCACTACAGACCACCGCCAGCCAAACCACCGCCACCGCCGAGTTCCTAGCACCACCAAGAACCTCCTCCGTCCTCCCTTGCTGCTGATTAGCCCCTAAACCCAAAACGCCCAATTTCCACCACCGCCGTCTGCCGTCGCCGCCGCACTATAATCCACCATAAACGGAGGTAAAATGCAAATTAATTCCCTCCCCTAGCTTCCTCACGTGATACCGCACCTAAACCACTCCACCCCGAGCCAATCCACCGCCCGAACGGTCGCCGGTGACGAGCTTTTCTCTCCGCCACCGCCGCCGGTTCGGGATGACCGTCACCGACCATCTTCCGGTGACCGCCGTGCCAATCTGAGCAGTTCAAAAGACTCACTGTAGTCTCCGCATCCCGTATCCGTAGGCCACTTGCCGATCCTCGCCGCCGCCAACGAGATCGCTCCAGCGATAGTCGGCCGTCGATTCTCCTCCGTGGCTGCCCCGGCAGACCAGGCCGATGTGGCAACCACGTGGACGCCGCGTGGCCCGGCCCCCCTTGTTGGCACCCCATCCCGTACCAGCCCCCGGTCCCACTTGCCAGCCCCTGTCTCTCTCTCTCTCATTTACTGTTTTCCGGCCCCACCTGTCAATCACAGTCCTTTTCTCTCTCTTTCTAAACCAGTGGCCCCACCTGTCAGCCTCTGATCCCCTTTTATTTTAATTTCTTTTATTCCTTTTCTTTCCTAAAAATGATTTTAATCCTTTTTATTTTCAGAAAATAGCCCAAACTTTGAAAATTCATAACTTTTAAACCGTAGCTCCGTTAGAGCCCATTCAACTCTCAAAATTTTTCTAAAAATGAGATCTACATATTGGCACTATTAGTTGTATAAAATAGATCTTAATTCTTGGTGTTTTTGTGTGCTTTCTTTTGCGACGCTTAGAGGCCGTTCCCGAGGAGTCACAAAAAGAAGACCTTGCCAAAGACCCGCAGGCCCTCGAGCAAGGCAAGTCACCCTTGACCATGTTGGACCCATGATTTAAAATTTATTTTATTTCAAAAACTTGCATAAATAGGAACACGACTGCTTTCGGCCATAAGTTCGTAACCGAATCTGTTCAGCCTAACCTAATTGCTGCATTTTTAACCGCCTTGGATAAATTGATGCCCTGTCCCTTGTAACCCTGTCATCTTGATGTTCGTACTTGGGTATGAATATCGATGACCCCTTTTTACCCAAAATAAAATACGACGATGGGAAAAAATAGGATTTTAAATAAAATGGTTTACAAATCCTCGACACCCTTGGTCGAGAGACTTTGCGAAATAAAATAGTTTTATAAAACTTGGTCATGGGTCGTCGCTGCCTGTGTGACTCCGACTTCTCTGGACTTTTAAGGACCGTTTCCTTGAGGAATTGCACTGAGCATATTACAGTGCGACCACATGGGTGGAATGGGACACCCCTGGCTGAGTAACTAGTGTTCTCAGGATGGTTTTCGGTTGCTAATAAATGTGGGACTGGCTAGGTGCCAAGAGGGCGATATACCCACATCCCTGAGTACAGGAAATGAGTTCCTAGTACTTGGTTGAGTGTGAGCACCCATTTATAGGGCAGCGTGCTATCCTGGGAAGGTTTTGGAAAGGCCATGTCGCGAACCTTCCCCACTAACGAGTGTGGGAAGTAAGCTCGCGTTGTGTGGGTAAAGCGTGCAATTTTTGCAAAGATCAACTGAACTATTCGAACAGCCGCACCCATGGTTACGGGCAATGTGAAGTGATTCCTCTAGCGTAGATTTTTATTTTACAATTATCTATGCAATTGTTTTGTGGGTTGGGAATCATTCCCAGAATCGGTCTGTGTGACTGATGGATGGCCTGTGTGGCCTGAAACGGGCCTGTGTGACCCGGGGTGTCAGATGACACCGGAGTTGAGGGGTTTGAGTTAAATGACAAGTTTTCAAAGAGAATCCACCTAAATGGAGGTACCAGAGGAGGGTACGCTCCGAATCAGAGATTTGTGACAAGTCTCTGACTTGTGGAATGGGTTGAGACACGAGTCTCTTCTCGACTAACTTAAATGTGGTGAGTTGTTGCAAAGCAACTCACGGAATGGATTGAAGCGTGAGCTTCTTTCTGACAACTTAAAGAGCACACTTAGAGTTTTAAAACCACAAAACCTTTGAAAACCACTTTGCGAAAATAATCCTAACTTCCTTGCTAAGCCTTGCATGCCACATAATTTCTGTGACTTGCTGAGTACCCCGTGTACTCACCCTTGCTTATCATCTCTCAGAAGCCTATGAAGATGAAGACCCGACTCTCAGCCAGTTCTATCAGGATCAAGTCGAGTACGAGGAGTTTTAAGGTTTCGGTCTAGGTCCCCAAGCCGTTGCTTGTGGGTATAGGGCTACCCGTGTATTTTCCGCTACATACTTTTGTAATGTATCCTTGCATGTCTCGGGTTCTGTCCGAGACTACAACTTATGTGCAGACTATGTATAATAAATAAAGCAGGTTTGGCTGTGATCCACCGATGTCCTGTATGTACCAGCTGGTCTCCTGGGACTGGTACAGGTATTACAGGTAATGACGTTCCTCCTCTGCTGACCTGTACGGGTTAGCGAGTGAGGGGCGTTACAGATAGCCTTGAAAGGAGACAACAGCCTAGAAATTACCACATTAATTATAGAAATGACAAAATTTACACCGTTAGATCATGGTGTACCCATATTATAACGGTTGAGATTTAATTGAATTTATGAACAAATTTAACCAGGTGTCTTCTTTCGAATTGAATATAAGATATTATTCTTTCGAATTGGACATAGATGTGAGAGGGTAGCATACTACTAGAATCTCTATGTATGCGTCTAGATAGAAAATTCAATTGCTATCTACGTGAGACAAAGACAAAAGTACGTCCTTGTTGGTAAAGTTAGAGTAGAAATCAATTTTGAATAGAACCAACACATGTTGCAACAGGAAAGTGCCCATAATAGAGCATTTAGGACCTTACGTAGCAATGCATGGACTCAAACCGAGTTCTAGTTTGATTCTCCTAATTAACCATCTAGAACTTTGTACGAATTAGGCTATGCACATCAATTCGCGACAGGCGTGTTGACGCCGAAAACCGCCGGGGGCCGTCCGGCGTCCTGGGTGACACGCGAAGGCCTGGGAGATTTGCTTCACTCCAGTGCAGGTCCTAAAGTCTTGAGGTTCGCAGGCGTGCCAGTCAATTTGACCCTGTAACTGACAAGGAGAAAAGAATGTTAAATTCGTGAGCCAATCGGCTGGAAGCCGGCTTGGACTCATCTCATCGGCCGATGGCCGATACGTACTGTAGCACTTATACATCGGCTTAAAGCCGATGATGGCAGGAGCAATAGCATAATAATAAACAAGTATAGCGCTAGCCGATCATTGAATGGATATTCAAAAACCGGCTATAAACTTGGTAAAATAAACAGGCAGGATGCATAAGTAAATAAATTAAATAAATCCTAGCCGATCATAGTTTAGTGTTACTGGTATTGCCGTGAAAATATGCCCGTGTCCGGACTCTTGCTCATATCGGCTCCCGAGGTCTTCACCCGCTGTCTGGGCCCGTGCCCGGGTCCTTACCCAAGCTCGTGCCCGGGAACCTGCTTGTACTTGTACTTGGATCGGCAGAATAAACCAATCGGCTAGCCCATGGCCGATCGTAATAGTAATACAGACAATAATATATGATAAAGCATGCAACAACATAAATGATAGATAATTGATGAGCCAGCCGACTATCGAACAGGATGATTATAAAATAAGACAATGAATAAATATAGTCGGCTTCAACAGATAACTTATCGGCTAAGCACTCCGATAACAACATCGCATAACACCCATCGGCTCATCAAGAGTAAAGCTATTATCGTCAGTCTAGTAGATCGGACCCAACCGTTGTAGCACAGACCAACAATGATAACGATACCTCGATGGGCCGATAGATATGATACGATCGTGATGAAGATAACTTATCGGCTATACACCCCGATAAGACGCCTGCGCATAAAGCATCGACTTAGCAGGATCGGTTTATCGCTAGCAGTTTAGTAGGTCGGACCTAACCGATGCAGCACAAACTGATGATAAACCGCTCCCAGTAAGCCGATACGATCTACGCACGTGTGATGTGATATACCTAATCAATCTATGAGGTCAAACTGAACTGATGCAGCCATAGATAAACTAAATATATCGTGGTAAGCCGACTACCATAAACCGACTAGAATATCGGACCTAACCGAGGAAGTCCTAGCCGATAGGTAGCCGGGGTGACAAGACTTACCCTCTCGCAGGAGTTCGGACCTAACCGATGCAGCCCGGCTCGAGAAGCAGGATCATGTCGAAGGGGTGGCGATGCGCCGAAGTTTGTATTGATCGTTGTGATGATTTACAAGGCACCCGGGCATACGTATATATACCCCGAGTTGACATAGTCCTGATAGGACACGATACATGATTTCCTATCTATAACAGAAAACGCTAACTAATCCCGACCGGACACGAGGTCAGGTTTCCTAAAGATAAATACCCGCCTAATTAATAGGTACAGTAAATAACTGCCAAGCAACGGTCTTCACGGCTCCTTCCCGATTTCGGTCTCTTCTCTGTCAGTTGACTGCAATCTTCTCCTTTGACCGAATCTGCTACAGGGCCTTACCAAATTTTGGACGGTCTTCACGGCTCCTTCCCGATTCCGGTCTCTTCTCTGTCAGTTGACTGCAATCTTCTCCTTTGACCGAATCTGCTACAGGGCCTTACCAAATTTTGGCGTTAACAGGGCGGTGACGAGAATCCGCAGCATCAAGCTGGTCAAGCTGCATAGATTAATTGAAAGAACGAGTCTAAATAGAAAGCAACGATGTAACACCCCGCTTTCAGCGAGACGTTAAACGATATTTTGCTAAAACTACACGTGAAAATTTCGATCTTTGTGTGCTGGGTCGTAAGTCGTGACTGGATCTCGGTTTGCCTCCTCATCCTCGATCTCGAAATCCCGACCTCTCAAAAACCTCCGTTCTAATATAATCTCCGAATTTGAATTGCCGTATCCGACTTCGCTCCTTAAACCCTATCGGCTTTCTTACTCGAAAAATCTCCCGCTTCGGCATCTGCCCCATTGCTTCGAAATCTAAACCCTGAAGATAATCCCTTCGATCCCCTCCCTAAAATCCCCTTGCCCTCTCTCTCCCTTGAATCCCTAAGAATCCCGAGTTAAATACCCAGCTCGGCATCCAACCTCTATTCGAAAGTCCTCTCCTCCAATACGTGTGTATATATATATATATATATATATATGTGTGTGTGTGTGTGTGTGTGTGTGTGTGTGTGTGTGTGTGTGTGTGTGTGTGTGTGTGTGTGTGTCAGCCCTCCACCCTTGAACTCCTTGAAACCTTCCCAAAAACTCCCCATAAGCACCACAAATTCAAATTCAAATTTTAATTTGAATTTGAATATCCTCCCCTCCTTTGAATCTCCCACAAATAATCCTTGAGTGCCAAAATACAAAAAATTGCTTCCAAAATATACATAATACACTTGGGACTCCCCCTGTATACCTTGAATTTTTCTAAGTTCAAACATGTGTTTTGAATTCAAATTCCCTTTTGAATCTTCAAAATCTCTCCCAAGATAATCCCTGGAAAAAGAGAAATGGCACTGTTCCTCTGGGCCATAACCCTCTCTTCTTCCTTTGGCCCAGCCGCCCTCCCTCACTCTTCTCTCTCATCCCCACACTGTGTAACACCCCTGCCCTGGCACCACCTACAGTGAACCAGAGAGGGAGCACCGCAGTAAATTGGCATGAACCAACTCACACGGAACTGCGTTGCCGGTACCAATCCCAGGAAACCTTGCTGGTACCCGTGGTCAACCGAGATGTATCATAGCAGCTAAATAAAATATTTATATAGATTATACCTTTATAAGTTACATCTTCAGATAAGCCCTGGGCAGCAACCTTCAAACAAAACAGCAGCAGCGGAACAACAACGCAGCGAGAACCCAATCCACAAGCAACGGCTTGGGATTAGGAAAGAAACCCTAATCTTCACTTCAACTTTACTCTTCCTGAAGGAGGGAAAAAGATAATGGATTGAGTACATACGTACTCAGCAAGTCACGGGAAACGTGAGTTATACATGCCATCAAGGAAGGCTGGGGTTTATTTCACAAATATTTTATTCTAAAACATTTTCCAAAACTCTAAGTGTGGGTTGATCATGTTCGCGAATTGCTTTGTAACAACACAAGCAGACGAACAGAGTTTAATCTAATTAAAATTTTTAGTTTAGTCTATCACCTGTCGGACCACGACAGCGGTTCAGTGGGTCTACCCTCGAGCAGTTTTCCACTGTATTCTCATCTATTACTTTATTTTCACTGTCGTCCTCTCTAGGACGTGATCTTATTTTTTTCTCTATTATTTTCCCTTCACTTTCGTCATGTCCAGGACCTCATTCATCTCGTCAACTCATCCTTGGCTCCGAGAGCCATCCATAATCTCCATCTCAAACCTACACTGCTTCCACTCGAGAAGCCTAACTATGATGCCATCTGACATCCTGATCCACATATGACCGTTTCAGATCATGTAATGGTCATTCATCAGCCAACCTAGCCAATTCTGGGAACGGTTCCCATCCACAAACTTGCTTCGCAAACCTTTGCAAACAAATCTACGCTAGAGAAATTACTTCACATCGCCCATAACCATGGGCACGGCTGTTCAAACAGTTCAGAGCTCTGCAGAGGTGTACGCTTTCCCCACACGACGTGAGCTTACTCCCTTACTGGTCAAGCAGGGAAGGTCGTGACAAGGCCTTTCTGAAGTGTCTCCAGAATTGCCTGAAGCCAACTAGACGGGTCCCAGACCAAGTACCGAGCAAGTCCCAGACTCCTCGTACTCAAGATCCCACGGGTGCATCTCATAATGCCACCCCGGCAACTCCATGTCCAAAGGCAACCAAGCCAACCCAGGGTCTACTAATTACTTGGCCAGGGGTGTCCCATTCCACCCATGTGGTCGCACTGTACTATGATCAGTGCAATTCCCCAAGGAATCGAACCTTATATGTGAATACAAAGCATCTCCACCCAGGTGATCACTCTGCATCGCGGGGTTTTCGCAAACCTTCTTTATTTCGCAAACTTAACGACACCGCGTGTCGGATCACAAAGGTTTTATAAACCCAAGTTTTCCTAGCGTGACAACACATGTGATATGAGTGGATCCGCCGTTACCCATGCTCATAGAGCACGGATGCCGAGGTAACACCGAGGTGGAGCGACAAGGAATAGTGTTTCTCAAGCCTATGGAATATTGCATCTACTAGGTAGGTCCGTTGGTTCGTCACGTGAACCAAGGCCGAATTAATTTAACGTGCGCACTAAAATGCAGTTTGGCAAACAAAAATATTTTATAAACTAAGAGCAATATGTTCAAGCAGTGACTTGCCTCTGACTTTGTCTTCAGAACTCGCGAAAACCCGACGTCCGAAGAAATTCCGTTGTTGTCGACTACGCGTAACAAGAGAAAAGCACACAAAAACCCTAGAAATAAAATACTATTATTAATAATTAATAGTGCCATGAGGTAGATCTCAATTTTAGAAAACTTTTGAGACTTGAACAGGGTCGATCGGAGTTACGGTTGAAAAGATATGAATTTTCAAAGGTTAATTGATTTTCTAGAAAAGAAAAAGGGATTTATTTGAATTTTGGAAAAGAATATTCCAGGAATATTCCATATCTGATAGGTGGGGCCCAAGGTCAGAGAGAGAGGAGGGCTGAGGTATAGGGCCCACATGGCAGAGTGAGAGAAAAGGGGGCCCATATGTCATAGATTTGAGATTTTGGGAAAGGAATTAAATAGAGGGCCCACATGTCAGTTATGAGGGATAGGGAATGACAGGGAGGGCCCACATGTCATCTATACAGAGAGAAGGGAATAGGGTCCCACATGTAAGTGGAACACATGATTAAAATGGGTGGTGATTATTTATTTATTTATATATATATTTATTAGGTCGGCCCACATGTCACAAACTTGTGAGCGAGAGGGCGAGGGGCCACTTGTCAGAGGCTGAGAGGATTGGGGAGGCGGGGCCACCAGATAGAGGCCGCGAGAGAGACAGGGCGGGCCACACTTGTCAGAGAGGCAGAGAGAGATAGCGAGCGAGAGAGAGAGAGGCCGAGCGAGGTCGATGGCGTTCGGCGTTCCGAGTGGCATTCCGGCGACGGTGGCGAGCCGGCGACGGCGGCGTATGGAATCGGGAAGCGGGGAAGGAGGTGAGCACGATGAAAGGCTCGGATTGGGACCCCTAGCACTAGGGGTGGCCGGTGGCGCTCGGCACAGAGCGGTGGGGAGAGACGGGATGGCGCACGGCGGTGGTGGGATAGCGGGCGCCGGCGGCGAGGGCGGATAAGGGCCCTGGGTTTTCAGGGTAGAGGTAAAGGAAAAGAGGGAAGGAAGAGAAGGGCTACTCACCGAGGGATTGGGGAAAAAACTGCGGCGGCCGCGGCGGTGGCGGCTCACTATGCTTGAACTCGAGCTCGAACGATGGCGGTGGTGTGGTGAGGCCTAAGAGGCACTGCCGAGGTACGGGATGAAGGAGGAGAGGGACGGCCGCGGTTTTTATAGACGGGAGGCGGCACGTGGCGACAAAGAAGAGAGGCAGTGGCTCGAGGTCCCGAGCGGTGGCAATGGCGGCGGTGTGGAGCTCGAGACGGCAGGGCAGCTATATCGGCTGATGCACGGCGCGGACTGCGATGGGGGGCGCGGAGCACGGCAGGGTGGCCTAGGGCGGCGGGCTTGACGGCGGGAAGCTCTAGGTGGTCGGGCAACGCCGGTGCGAGGAGAGCCGTACACGGCACGACGTCGGGGCATTGATCGAGCAGGCTTCGAGCAGTGAGGAATGAAGACGACGACCTGTCATACGGGCGCGGGGTGGTAGTGGGGGAGCGCGCGCGGTCGGCGCACGTGTGCGGCTGACGCGGGGCCCTAGCTAGTAGCGAGTTGAGCGGGGAGCTAGTGAGCGTGGCCGGGCTGGCAGTCGGGTACGGCGTTGTATGCGCGGGATGCGGCTGCCGAGTAGGGCCTGGTTGTCAAGAGGGGCGTGCAGGGTGAGGGGGGACAAGGGCTGAGCGGCTAGCTGGGCCGAAGGAAGGGACGGCCCATTGTGAACAGTGCCTTTTCTCTTTTTTTTAGGATTTTTCAGAGAGGGATTTTGGGGGTTTTAAAGGGGTAATTAATTTCAAAATAGGATATTTGCGTTTGTAAAATCCCAGGATTTCAAAGCTAGGTCCTTAGGACTTGAGTTTATATATATATATATATATATATATATATATATATATATATATATATATATATATATATATATATATATATATATATTTGATTAGGAGCTTTTGAATTCCCAATATTCAAGGGAGAGTATAGAGAGGGATTTCAAAAGGGGGTTTAAATTTTCAAAATTTGAAATTTGGCCCTAGATTGAGAAGATATTGAATATTTGGTTATCCTGGGAGAATAGAATAAAGGAAAATTTTTATTGGAGGACTCAGAGAGGGAAATTCGAATTCGAGATTTAATTTTGGATTGGGATTTTGATTGGGGAATTTTGGGTTATTTGAGATTTTCAAGGAGGGATAAATTGAGATCCGAGGCATTTTAGTCCTTAAGCACACACAAAAATTCAAAGTTTTTAAATTAGGGTTTTATTAAAATAGGTTTTTAACGGCCCAAAAAATCGGGGCGTTACACACTGGGCCGAGCTCCTCCCGCCGGCCCAGCATCAGGTAACCACTGTGAGGCGCGCTCGGCCAGCGGATTCCTACCGCGTGTCCCGGCCTCCCGCTCCGCACCGCCCGATCCCCTTAACGACCGCGTACCACCCACGAGCACCGATCGCTGCCACATGTCCCCGAGGCTGCACATCACTATCGATCGCCCGCGCCACGTGTGATTGCCTTGCGTCATGCGATTTCTGCCACATGTTCCCTCGCGCGCCGTGCTAGCCGCACGATCTCCTTAGCGGTCGCGCACGCTCCGCGCCGTTGGATCCACGTCGCGTGGCCCGCGCGCCGCGAAGCCGTCGATCTCGCCGCACAGTGCCGTTGTCTTCCTTCGTCCCTCTGTTCCGTTCCTGCTCATGCCCTGACAATGTTCAGCCTAATGCCGCCACGGATCCTCGTGCCATGCCGGTCCCCGCCTGGTCCCGCAGGTGCCGCAAGCAGCCAAGGCTTGGACGGCCACCCCTACCGTTCCTGCCGCCCTTCTTTTTCCCTCCTCTTTCCTACCACTGTGTTGCCCTGCCCCACGGCGGCCCGCCTCTGTGCTCCCTGTCGATGACGACGCCCTACAGCTCGCTACCCCACCTTGACCGCGCGGACAGCTCTGCTCCAAACTCCTCCTCCCGCGCATGAAATTCGAGCCCCGCCGCTCGATACACCGCCTATTCCCCTCCATCGAATCCCCGCCGTTGCCAATTTTTCGTCGCCCACGAGGAGTCCCACGCCACCTCGGCGCCTCTCTCCCTCTCCTCCATTATTGGTCATGGGAAGTCTCGAGATTGCCCCAAAACGGAGCTAGCTTCCCTCTTGAACTCCTCCCCTCTATAAAACCCCTTTGAAGGCCGTCGCTTCCCTCCTCTCGCTACAGTTTCTAGGAGCGCCGCCGACCGCGTCATCTCTCTGAAGTCCGGCCTCGAGCATCACTGACCAGGAGGAACTACTACTCCCTTCCTCCATTGTCTCTGCCTCCCCCATCTCTCGTCGTCTGCGCCGTGCTCAATGAGCCCCCCCCCCTCCAAATCGCTCTCTGAGCCTACACCTCCTCAAAGCTCCATGGCCGATTCACATGCCGCCAATGGCTCTTCATTCGTCGAGCCATCGATTACTGCGCCGCTACGGGCCGATCTCCCTCGCCGCCGACCAACCCTTGGGCCTCCCCGGACCGCCGCGGCCGAGCTCCTTCTTCTCCCGCCGCCGGTGAGACCTTGTGCACTGCCATGTTCCTCTCTCCCCGCCACCTCCATTCCTCGTCGCCAGCCGAACCCCATCCCTGGTGACACCATCCGAGCTGCTCAAGCATTTCGCCGTGATCACTTCCTCCCGCCAGTGCAGCTGCTCGCCCACGTTCGCCGCCACTCGGCAAAACGTCTAGCGCCGCCGTCAGCCGTCGATCCTGAGCGGCAACCCCCCTTGTGTTCCTCTGGCAGCCATCAATGTCATGTGGTCCCGATTGGACAGAATGACGGCCGCACCCTGACCCCGTGCACCTGGCCTCTATGATCCCGCCGCCGACATGTGGGCCCGATTCTTCCGGTCCACCGTGAGCCGCCCGTGCAACCATCCCCTTCTCTCCCTCTTCTCGCACCCAGTCCGTGCACCACTGGGCACTAATGTGTGGGCCTCCTCTTCCTATTCACCACAGCCTACGAGCCACCACTCCATGAACCCCTCTGTCCCACTACCCCCGAGCCCCGGTCGGCAGCAAACCAGCTCCTCCCCTTGTCTCTGACACATGGGCCACCGCATGGTCCACCTCAGCCCACTGCCATCTAGTCCTCCCCTATCTTCCTCACTGAAAGGTGGGCCCAAGTTGCCAGTGGGCATTGGCTGTCATTGGCACTGTGAGAATATTCCTGAGAATATTCTTCTCTGAAAATTATTTTAAATCCTTTTCTTTATCCAAAATTCCATTTAAACTTCGGAAATTCATAACTTTCGATCCGTAACTCCGATTGACTCCGTTCCAACCCCAGTAATTTTCTAAAATTGAGATCTTTCTGATGGCACTATTAGTAGTACTAAATAGGGCCTTTTTATTGGTCATTGTGTAGATTTTTGTGTGTTTACGCATAGTAACGGTCGTCGAAAATATCGTTTCAGAGCGGATTTCGCGATGATTTCTCGAAGAATTGTGAAGACTTAGAACAAGGCAAGTCACCTTTGATCAATCGAGCCTATAATTGAAATTAAATTATTTTAATTATGAAATCGCATCGACAGGTGTGCACTGATCAGTTCGGTCCTGTTTTGCGAGTCAGACCGGTGGACCAACCCAACCTTGTTGCGCTAAATACTTCCTTGATGATTGAAATACCCTGTTCCCTTGTAACCACCATTGTCACGCCTTGGTATGCGTGCACTCTTGTGCGTGTGCCGACGGTTGCTCTTCAAACTTAAAATTTGAGAAACTTCTTGGGTAAAACTTGGTTTTATGAAATGTTTGGAAAACTTGACACCTAGGTCGGTGCCTTGTGAAAGCAAATGAGTTTCAAAAATGGAGATTCACGACACAAGGTCAGCCCGATGTGTGTGATGCCTGTGTGGTCGCTTTAAGGACCGATTCCTTCGAAATTTCATCCGAACATATGACAGTACAACCACATGGGTGATATGGGAAGCCTGTGTGGTCGCTTTAAGGACCGATTCCTTCGGAATTTCATCCGAACATATGACAGTACAACCACATGGGTGATATGGGAAGCCTGTGTGGTCGCTTTAAGGACCGATTCCTTCGGAATTTCATCCGAACATATGACAGTACAACCACATGGGTGACAGTATAACATTGTGAAGTAGTTACAGAAAAAATTTCAGTACAATCTTCACAAATTTTGAACATAAAATAATAGGACAAAGCT
Source organism: Oryza meyeriana var. granulata (assembly GCA_003991445.1). Classification (NCBI taxonomy): domain Eukaryota; kingdom Viridiplantae; phylum Streptophyta; class Magnoliopsida; order Poales; family Poaceae; genus Oryza; species Oryza meyeriana. Next base: position 28,235 of record RYFJ01004325.1, read on the forward strand.
CACTGACTCAGACTAGTGCACAGCAGAAACTGATATTTGGCCGAATTTTTCCATTTTCCCCAAAGAAATCTACAAGTCCCACAACTTTGAAAATTTTGCACAGAGGCCTCCACATAGTGGACTGTCTCCAGTAAAAATTTCAATGCCTTCTTCACCAAAATCACACATAAAATAAGAGGCCAAGACTCACTAACTCAGGTAAGTGTACAGAGGAGGCTGATTTTTAGCCTAAATTTGTAATTTCACCAGGAAATATCTACAAGTCACCTAAGCTTGAAACTTGGCACAAAGTTGGACAATACCACCCACTACTCACAGAAATTTTTCCATGAATTGATTTGCACAGTAACCAAGTAAAATGACTGGACAAATGTAGCCCTCAACTACTCTATTTACACTTAGTCTCCGGAAGAATTTTTCCTAGTCTTTCACTGCCAAGTGGGTCCCAGCCACCGTGGGCCCCATCTGTCGGTCACATGCATCCTCCAACCTGGCCCTACCTGCAGAACTCACGCGCCACACGCCATGCCACCGACCGAGCTCCTCTCTACCTCACCGCGCGGGGAGCTCTGCCATTTAGCCAGCCCTCTCGCCCATCATCTCTCTCACTCGCCCTGGTCCTGTTCCGCGGAGAAGCCAAGGAATCCCACCTCGGGAGCTCTGGGAACAGAGGCATCTTCCTTAGCACCAGCGAGATCCCGACCATCGCGCTCCTCCTCCGGTGAGCTTCACCGTAGCCAAACTATGGGAACGTGACCACCTCTAGGTCCCTGATCCATTTTTGCCATCTTCTTTCCCTGTCTTCAAGGTTGAAGACGACGCGTCGCGCACTGGCTCCAGCGACCGCTGCCACGGCATAGCGGCGTTCTCGCTGACTGAGGCGAGATCAGCGTCGATCTTTGGACAGCAGCGTCGCAACCCCAAGGGAAGCCCAAGGCCAGAGCACGGGAAGCCGCCGAGCTCTGAGGCACTAGATCCACGTCTTCTTCCTCTCCGCCGGCCGTCGTGCCCCCTTTCTGTTTTCTCTAGCCACGGTGAGTCATACCTCGATTCCTCGCGTCTGTACCAACCTCAGCACCTCACTAAGCCAACGCCTACTTCTTTTCTTTGGATCTTGGCCCAGATCTGGCTGTCAACGAGTACCCGAAGCACTCCGCCACCGCTGGACCTCTCCCGGAGCAACCATCGCCGTTCCAACCTCACCGAGCCACGCAACACCCTCGATGAGCATCCCTGGCGCCTTAAACACCACATACATGCATTGCTTTGACCTGGATTGAGACATGCATATGCACGCCGAACCATGCCGCCGCCTCCACCGTCGTCACCATCGATTCCGGTCACCATTGAGGCCAAGAAAGCCACTGATAGCTGCGCCTGGAACCCCTCTGCCTTTTCTCTTTTGGTAGCTCGACGAGATCTGCCGTCGTTCGCCGTCACCGCCGCCGCGAAGTTCGTCGGCCCCCCGCGCCGTTGCGAGCTCTGTCCCGAGCCGCTGAATTGTAAAAATTGTAAAAATCATATCTCACAAATGGTAAGTGCAAAAATAAAAATAATTTCACTAGAAAGTATCTGAGACCAGTACCAAATCACTGCACAAAAATCATACATATTAGAGCATTTTGCATTTTTGCATTAATTATTTACTTTGCTTTAACTTTAAATTTTAAAATTTAGAAGAAGAGCCTTTGGAGTTTGAGGAGATAGAATATATTGAGGAACCTGAAGCAAATCTAGATCAAGGCAAGAATCCCACTACCTTTGAACATATTGCTCCTAAATTTTGGGATTATCAATGATTTCATTTTAACTTGCATCGTTATTTTGCTATGTATATTATATAAATTGTGGGCAATGGTAGTTAATCCCTTTTTCTGCATAACCCACCTTGAAATGTTGATAACCTACTACTTGTAACCTTAGGATGGGTGGAAGTACTTGTTAAGTGCTTGCTATAAGGTATATACTTGTATATATGCTTAGACATGCCTAGCTACATACAAATTAAATCATGGCCATCTAATTATGTTTGAAATGGGAATTTATTTACTTTTGATCAGAGATGAATATTTATGATATTTGTGAACTAAAACTGAATAAAAACTATTTTAAAACTTGGGCAAGCAAGTGGTACACATATGTGATAGTTGTGTATCGATAGGGGGAGTGTTTGCCTGGGTTGCTTAAGGACCGAACTCAGTGTCATTACTTATGTTAAACAGTACAACAACATATGCTAGTATAGGATAGCCATAGTGGATTAAGTTGCTTAATGTTTAGCCTTGCATTCTGGTAGGCAGAGTAGTATGGGCAGTGCCTACAATGGACCATAGGGCTGTTTAGAGGAGCTACCTATATCTCGTAATGGAATAGGCGTCTAAGTTTGTCCAATACAACGTTGTGTGCCTCGTGGGGAGCCGGGTAGGCTGCCGCCACGGCGCTGGGTTAAGGCGTGGGCCCGCCACCCATGGCATCGGGTAGCACCCCGATGTGGAGTAACACACCTCGTGCTGGTGCAAGGCTAAATGTTAGGTAATGTAAAAGCTGTGTTGTGACCTCTAGACCGCATTCAATGTATAGAGTGTGGTGGTACCGACGGATACCGGACAAACTAGAGCGATCACATCATGTGGGTAAAGTTGTACAAACTCTGCGGAGTCAAAACTAATCGGTTAGCCGTGCTTAAGGTCATGAGCGGCATGGTTGTGTCCATTGAGTATAGATTTATGTTTTTAAAATGCTTTATGGAATGGGATGGTTGGATGAAGATTTATACTGATTTATACTTGGTGATTGATGAAATGATAATGGAATGGAGTTGAAGTATTAAGTTGTATTATAGTCTTGCTGCCAAGGAGGGCAGTGAAGTTTTTTATTTATGCAAAATGATGCCATGATATTATTCTGCTTGCACATGATGCAATTTGATTTATGAATCTCTCTCTTTTAACTCGTTGCGAAATAAAATTGGCTTTATGCAATAAAACTGAGCCTCTTCATACAGTCTTTACCTTGATTATAGCTCACATGTATAGTTAGGTTTGATTGTGGCCTTGCCAGTACCTTGCGTACTGAGTTGTATTTTATTTTTGTGAATGCCCCTATTGATCCATGCACAGGTGAAGAGGAAGATTTGTATGATGAATGTGTGGGTGATCAAGTTGATCAGGATGGTCCTATCTAAGGGTTTACCCTTAGTCGGCTGCCTGAGGGTTTTCTGGGTAGTCATGCTTCCGATGGACTTACTATTTGGCCCCCGAGGCTTATGTAAATATTAGTTAATATGTATCTGTATCTGTACCTTTGTTTAATTAGCTAAATACCCTCTGTATTAGATATTACTTGCTAAGATGAACGTGTGGGACTAGAGCTTTCCTGGGCTAGTCACACATTAGTAAGAATTTAGAAATAATGAGATGCATGGATGTTGATTCAACCGTAGACCATGTCCCCAGAAGTGTGTATCGTGTTTGGTCGGCACCTTCGTATGTTTTGACGGGCACACTTCGCCGTTTCGGACTGGTGAATCAACTCTCCAAATATCTCTTTATTTCTGAATTCGACGCGTTGGATTTGTATTAGGAATAGGTAAATATTATGGCAAGGCTGCGATGAGAATGGATGGTTACTGCACTTATTTGGTTTTTATTTGAGATCCCATTCATCTAGATATTTCGCGTTGTCATAATAATTACTCTCCATAATGCATTTTCGGGGTGCCCACAGCCATGCCCACAGTCATGGGCGGATGTGAGGTGATTCCTTAGCGTAGTTTTATTTTACCCTGATTGCAAAATGTGTGTGCGGTTTGGAAAATGTGAGAAGGATGTGCCGTCGAGGACGTGGGTCATCTGATGATGTCGGCTTGGCTGTCGAGGACAACAAGACTCGGGAAGTCCGGAGAAAATGTTTTGCCTCGGGAAGCCGATTGATGTTAATCCTGAGATTGTGAAAACCGAAGAAAATAAAGATTGATACGTTTTCACTCCAATCGAACGAGACCCACCTCGTCCCGATTGTTGAGAAGCACACACTTAGATTCTAAAAGAATTCAAATAAAACAGATTTACAAATATCCAGCCTCTCTTTGAAGCCTGCAATAACCACCTAAGTTCCCTTGGCTTATCGAGTACGTAAGTACTCACCCTTGCTCTATATATATAGTTTTCTGTTGGGAGCTGAAGCTGGAGTTGCAGTGAAGTGAAGATTAGGGTTTTGTCCTAGTTCCCAGCCGTTGCCTGTGTGTTGGGACTTAGTTCGTTGTTCCGCTACTGCCGCTGCCTCTATGCTGTTCGTTGCTGTCTCTGGCTTACCCCGAAATTGCAATGTAAGATAAGGTATATGTTTAATTATTTATTTAAGATTTGCTATGATGCATATCTGATTTTCGTGGATACCAGCGCTGCGTACTGGGACTGGTATCGGTATCGCGGTTCCGTGGGTAGGCAGTTCACGCTGTTTTCCTACGGCACGCCCTATTTGGTGCCGTTGTTCGACGGCGCCAAATCGGGGTGTTACAAATAAGTACTAAAAATTAACATCAGCCTTTCCATGTCAAATACTACATCTGTCAAAAAGAGTTGATTTGTAACAATTCCAATAGAAATTAGTAGCTAGAGAAAAAGATTAAAGTGCCAGTAATCAATATGAATTTGTATCGTTAGACAGGCAAGTGCAGATGATTGAAAGGGCAAGATACATTTAATACTTTATCTTGAGGTAAAAAGCTACAAATCAACTCGATATTTTTAGGACCAATTTTGAACACTAGAAATTAACTCCTTTTGGAATGGTGAGAGTACCATATAGAAAACACAAATATGAAAAGTCGATGATGAACATAAATAATTAGAATTTGAATAAAAATCATAATTATCTATCTTATTTGTACAAACAAACTATAGAGCCATATTACATTCTTACCACTTTGTTGAAGGAAAAACTAATACACTAGAATAACTAATGAAGGAAAAATTCTAACCGATAGCATAGATATAAAGGGGTTGGTGAGAGAGAAGAGTAGGGGAAGGGAAGATAGATGGAGAGAAATATGGGCTAGGGTTACTGGAGATAAAGGATTACAAGCCGCTAGAAACTAACAGTCATATATATGCCATGAGGCCACTTATATCAAACGATTATGGATCATAGATTTAGTCTTGATTCAAGTGGTTAAGAAGCATGCCTACAAGATATTTGATTCTGATATTTTTAACTTTATAATTAAATCAACAAATCTTTCTTATATCCAAAAAACTTCACGAGCTCTTGAAGAAAAAACTAATAGGATATCATATCACACGAGAATTTTTTCGCAAACAAGCAAACCAGATGTTAGCTTTCAATCACCCTTGAATAGAAACTAAATTGTACAAAGTGAGCATTAAATAAGTAAGATTGAGCAAGATACAAACGTGCTATTATTGACCGAATAAGAAAAATTCTAGTAGTGTGCAATTGTATGAATAGATAGAAATACACATTATAAACTTATAAATATGTGAATATTTGTTATAAAATACTAAAACTTTTAAACCAAATATAGCAATACAAATGCGCGGACCACCCTCCTAGTTTCATTAACTACTGTGATACTATGCCATCGTTATTTTATTAACGCCCCTGATATTGTGCCATCATTATTTTATTAATGACCGAGACACTGTGCCATCGTTATTATATTAATCGTCGATGTACCGTTTCTCAACAGAAATCGCCCCCAAAATATATAAACGACCAAGAATACATCATTGTCGTTAGCTATTGGTCGTCATTGTTCTCTATTCTATAGCAGTGTAGCTTACGGTGTTCACTACCTATAGCAGAGTACTCTGCAGTGCTCTGTCCTGGATGCAATATTCTCAGTTCGTAAAGTAGCAATGAATATTAAATCAGTTTTTACTAGTAGTACTGGATATATGCAGGCATTGGTATAGCTGGAATGATGTGTAGGAGCAATGTGCTGATCAGACACGTACTGATGAGCATGCAGGGTTCTCGACATAAGCACACACATGTTGCATTCAATCTGTCTCACAATATTCGCCGTGCACCCACATTCCCCTGTTTTATTGGGGAGGTAGCTAAGGTAGGGAGCCGTATAACCTCATGTGATCAGTAGAGGGAGAAGGACTTTGAGACGGCAACAATATACATACGCATTTGGCCAGCTGGTGGGGGTGACATAGCGCTGTGGATACATTTGGCTGCATGGAATTTTGACAAACATCTCGTGAACGCGAACTGTTCTAAGCTTGTTTCTATATGCCGAGACGAGCAGAAGTACTCGCATTAGGCTATGTATCGACGTAAGGTCTGACATTTTGTCAGGTGTGCATGAGATTTGCACTTGTCTCCATCTTCCCTGCTTTTTTAAATGATTCCCTGAAGAAAGTTTTCTCCTGAGAAAACGATGTCCTTGTCTGCTTCTGTAACTTGCATGTCTGGACTGAATTAGTTACTGTTATAATTAGCTAGTTTGTTGCACTTGTCTTCTGGGATTCATGGACTAGAAAAGAAAAGGAAAGAAAGAATGTATGTTGTGTTGACCATAGATAAATTGCAATTCGCAAGTAGTAGTACTCTGCTATCTCAAAAGCTGAAAAAACAATTGCACAGTTAGGCCAGTCTGCTCAAGGGATTCCATAGCTTGTGATTCATGCATGCTGAGACGGGAAGAGAAGGGCAATTTAACGGATTAGTGCTTATCATGATTGAGATCGATGCTAAATTGCTTGCAAGCTCATCAACTAATTAATGATAGCATCTCTGTGGCTGCGCCAAGTCTGTTCGAAGTACCATCGATGATCATGGTATGTATGCAGATGAGAGCGAGCGACGAGACCAAGCAAGTTGTAGGATTCAGACAAGATACGTACGTACGCTTAATTGTTCCTCCCGTCCCACGTGCCGGCCCGAAATTCTGTTCAGCAACAAAACCCAACCTGACCAATGTTGTCGATCGTACGGTACAATACAACCATATGCATGCGTAATTCACAAGCCTGTCCTGAAACATGATAAATCTCATCCTGTTCTCCTTCACGTGCTTTCCAAAAATACTCTCTCTATTTTGCATTTTTCACTGAAGAAATCCAGCTAGCTAGCGATCGAAACAAAACTGCATCGATCGCGCGCGATGAACAGAGAGGAACAGGGAAAAAAACTGCATTTGCGATGAACAGAAAGAACTGCTCATACTGCATAGGATTCTCGCGGTCCGTAAGCTGCAACAGAGGCGCCAAGGCGGCGTGCCACTGCACCAACTAGCTCCAAAGGTCACGTGAGCGACGGCCGCGATCGAGCTCAGGCTCAGCTACAGCTACAGCTAGCTAGCTCTCGCCTCTCGTTCTCTGAAGCTCTCTGCCGAGTAGGTACATTCACGTGCGATTTGGCGCAATACGAAGCTCTCTCTCTCGCGCGCGCATCGAGTATACGCCTACACTAGTACAAAGTACCTACCTGCTTCGCTCACTCGCTTTGTACTACAGTCTACAGCTGCAAGCGTACAAACTGGAGTACAAAGTACCGACGTAGCCAGACTGCCAGAGAACTACTGTAGAACACTATACCAGAGGCAGATTCGAAAAAGGCCGAAAAGGGCCTAGTCCAAACACTATCGGCCTCTAGTATTTGGGCCTTATCTTCGTGACAGCCCAAGCTTCTGGTGGATAACGAAAGATTGCACAAATTGAGGCCCAAAGACTAATTTGTGGCTCTCTGGCTGTCTTTCTGCACCAACCCAACTATAGCCCCTAACATGTTGGCCCAATGAGACATCGTCTTGGCGGTGATGAACTCAATAGTCAATACCAATGGTCAATCCATGCAGACGACCAACAAATCAGGCACTGGCCGCCATGCATTTCTCTGTAGTACGCCATGCCGCTCGCGTCGCGTGCTCGGACCAAGCAACCAACAGCTAGCGTTGTTGCACGCTGGTGCCTCGAATCGAGTCCAATCGAGACAACAACCGCGTGCATACGCGTCTCGGAGGGCATGCCACGGCTGGCCATTCGGCGATTGCGCTCACTGGAACGGCAGCAGAACGCCTTGTCGATCACCACAACCACCACCAACCGCGCAAGAATGGCATCAAGCGCGAAGCGCCAATCTAGCAAAAAAACGAGTAGTAAACGCAACGCTCGAAAAACTAGCGTGTAACAGATGGCTAGCTACGCCACTAAAAACCCAGATCATCCGCCTGATCGATCGGATATGTATGCCTACTCGGATGCTCATCATATGAGCTTGCTCTGCTCGGCCACCTTTCTCCTCCTCTTATCCTCCTGCAAGCTCGATCTCAAGGCCGTACATGGACGGCATTGCTCTTGCTCCGGCTGCTCCTGCCCCGGCGCACGGCTTGAGGCTGTCCTACACCACCGCGTCGTTCCTGACGGCGGCCAGCGTCGTCCTCCTCCTCCTCTACCTCACAGGCCGCTTCATCTGGCTCTACAACAAGGAAGCCACCACACCTGCGGCGGCTTCTTCCTCCTCCTCTCCGTTGGCCACGCCGCCCTGCATCGTCCGCGCCGTGTCGATGTCGGTGCTCCCGGTGTTCGTGCACATGGCGGCGCCCGGGGCCAGCGCGGCGGAGAGGTCGCCGGAGTGCGCGGTGTGCCTCTCGGAGTTCAGGGAGCGCGAGACGGGGCGGCTCCTGCCGGTGTGCGGGCACGGTTTCCATGAGGGGTGCATCGTGACTTGGCTCCGGGTCAACACGACGTGTCCGGTCTGTCGGGCCGCAGTGGCCACGAAATAGGCGTGCTTGTCGTTCGTGCCAGCCGAGCTCAGGCCTCTGCCTCTTTCTGTAACAGATACTCCTACATGTGGCAGTATCAGTCTGTTCAAGCAAGATTAGAATACTACTACCCATGTATTAGATTTGCATTGTTCTCTCTCTTGTGACATACCCATGTAATTGTGCAGTTCCACTAGATTCCACGAACTTGCAGCGTACAATATGCCATGGTATCAGACAACATCAAATTGAGATAAAAAGAACATATGCAATTTCACAAACAGAGAACATCCTTATTTACTCCTTAATAAAGTGGTGTACTCCCTCTGTCTATAATTTGTACTTTAAGAATATTGTTAAGTCAAATATTTTTAACTTTGATCATCAATAAAGAAAAAATTATAAAGATTAATGATGTAAAAACGATGATATTAGATTTATCGTTAAACAAGCTATCGTAATATGCAACTATTCTTATTTGAGATAATTTTTTATATTATTGATTAAAATAGTGTATTATAGACCATATTAATGTTAAAAATAATTATACTGTTGGAAGAAGAGAGTAGCATATATACACCCTAATTAACACTGCTGGCTGCAGATGCGCTACACAACCAGCCACGTTAATAGGTGCTGGTTGGCTGCTGCAGCACAGCAGCAACAATCACTACCGATCAGATCCACAGACGCAGGACTGCAGGAGTAACGTTTTCTCTTGCACACCGTGCCCACTGCAGGGGTGCAGATCTCTTAGAGTTGGTGTCAAATCCATCGGATGGATTTCTATAAATCAGGATGTTACTTTTTTCTAGGGATTTTCCAGGGGCCAGATGTAGCCACGGTACCTTCTTTCTCCCATGCATGAGAACTGAACTCCCTCTATCTATACGTTGATATGATGTTGCATAGAAGCATCAGGACCATTATGATGTTAATCTGCTAATGATATATTCAAGCGATTGCGGTAAATATTAGTCTCATACTCTAGAAAATAAGTATATAACTACTCCTATTATTCTGCTTCCAATTGTGATATGTTTTCATACAAGATGTTTATTCTCCAATTAAGGACTATTGATACCCCAAAGATACAATAACATATCATCAAACAGTCTAGGTCCAAATGCATTGATGTGTTTGTGGTAGAGAATTATTAATTGGGACAATGTGTGCACTCGTGTAGATAGGAAAGAACTAATCTGCTTAATCTAATTCGTTGAAAGCAAGTAATGGCTTGGATCAGCTGAAATCCACCCGTTGGATTTGGAAGCAACTCTAGGGGATCTGCACCCCCACTAGTGCACGTCTAAATTCCAAGATTTTATCGAAAGCAACCGCTATTGCTATACTTGCTACAGCGACAAGCACTGCACATCACGTCACAAAAACATCCTCCACAATCCTCCCAGGGCTGTCCGAGAACTGGTCCATGGCGCTGAAGTTCGTCGCGCGCGTGATCGGCTTCCTCGTGTCCGCGAACAACACCTTCGTTATAGGTGATAACTTATACGTCCGATAGTACCTCTTATTCTCCTTTCTCACCTTCCGTGCCATGGTCTCCTTGTCTCAGGGTATCACTTTCTTATCCGGCTCAACTCCTCTTGATGACCAATGTCGCTTCTGCATGAACGACGAGCCTCCCATCACTCCCGCCATCAGTGAGTTCTTGGGACCCAAGCCTGTATATCTGGCCTCTATATCCACGTGTGAATATACGTAGCCAAAGATACAAAAGTTCTTAGACTCTAAGCCTCAAAACTGAGGAACACAACAAAAAAAGGAAATAAAGCCATGGGACTAAGAAAGAAAGCTAAAAGGCTGAGCTTCAAACTTCTTCACTGCCTTTACTTCAAAGTTGTTGTCTCTCTTCCTTCTTTCTTTGAACGCGCCCAGCCAACTTGTCGTCCCTTGTGGAAGTCCCCGCCACAGCGCAAGAGGAAGGGAAAAGGAGATGCGGATATAGTCTGCCACACCATTTCTTAACCTCCGCTATATGTCGTCGCGGTGTCCAGTTGTGGGTGTGGAAAAGGAAGGAGCTAGTCCCCCTGTCATATGCCCATCGTCGTCGCCCGCATAGTAGATTTCCTTTGCCCTGCCACCACCATGCCTACCCACTACAGCGTGGCACACCTAGCACACCACAGAAATGCCGCCAAAACTAGGCCGTTACTGAGCCGATCGACCATCACCTCCGTCGCTACCTTGGCCCATGGTGCCACCATGGCACTCGCAACGCCGACGCTCCTAGCGTGCCACATAAGCCATGATGTCGCCAAGCCGACCAGCCACCCTCAAGCCTCTAAACACCCACCATGATGAGGAGCCTCCACCTTGTCTATCATGGCGCTTGTTGTTGCCGACACAGGGTGGCACCATTAGGCTGCCGCGATGCATCTGCCAACTCTATCACCAAAAACTGCTAGGGGAGGCCAGATCTAGCCCTAGGCCGCCGGATTCAGTTGCCTCCATCATAGCCAACCTCGCCCACCAAACTAGTGCTCCCGCCGCATCCTCTCACCGTCTCCCTTGCTGGTCACCTCGCCTACCACGGTTATGCCTCAGCTGCCGCTGAACTTGCCACTGAGCGGCCTCCGACTATGCTGGTGACCTCCGCCTCGCCTTCTTGCCGATCGCGCCCGAATTGCCGCCACCTTGCATGCAACTCGGTCTACCTAGCCCAAGCTCCGCACTGCCTCCTTGATAGCCACCCCGCTCTCCTTATCGCGACGTGCCGCTTTGGCAGCGGGCCAAAACACGAAGGCACCAGATCCAAGCGAGGGAACACCAAATCTGGCCGCGCCGCCTCGACGCATCGTGCCTCACTGACCGCCATCTTTGTCGCTGCACCATTCCTCGAGCCAGCGCCGAGCGGATCTCGAGCTGTTGCCCTACCGCCGCCATCCCAGCTCGCCGCGCGGCTTACCAGTGGCAAAGCGGGAAGGGATGGGAAACGGTTTTAATGAAGAGGATTCGGATTCAATAAATTGGTGTTGACTCTTGTCGTTCTCAAGGCTGTACATGGACAGCATTGCTCTTGCTCCGGCTGCTCCTGCCCCGGTGCACGACTTGAGGCTGTTCTACACCACCACATCATTCCTGATGGTGGCCAATGTCGTCGTCCTCCTCCTCTAGCTCACAGGCCGTTGTGTCAGTACCAACCTCCTCAGTCTAGTTGCCTAGAGAGTATATAAACCGAACTTGGCCATGTACTCAAGGGACGATTCCACCTAGAACAAACAAGACTTAGCCATTTTCTCGGTCTACAGGGTGCTTGGAGCTCATCAAGCACTCCAGTCTTTGTAATGTTGTTTTCTTTATCAGTGATCTAGCAAGTGTAGGGTTTTTGTCCTTCGGGAGGCCCAAACCTAAGTACTTGCTTTGTCTTCACCCGTTCGTCTAGGTGGTTGCAACCTTAAAGCCCCGTCAACGAACAACGGGTTCCCCGGATCTTGATCTGTGGACTACAGCACGTTGAGAGTTATAATTTGGTCCCACCATGATCTGTCGACTACAACATGTCGAGAGTTAATGTGATTATTTGAGAGTATAAATGAATCAATTAACTATTACAAAGTTAAAAAATAGATTTAAAATAATATTCTAAGAAATTCATATATACAATATTTCTGCAAAAATTGCACGTTTAGGAGTGCGATAAGCATGTCCATTAATCTATTCATCCATTAAACAAAAATGACACGAAGGTTACTTAGGGCTTATATGGTTTGGTACCAACTCAAAATTTTGACAATGCCAAATCATGGGCAAGTTTTGGCAATGCCGATATTTTGGTAACATATGTGTCTCATAGACAAATATTAGTAGCAAACCAAACATATCAATTCATTATTCAAAATGCCAATATTTTAGTAGGGCAAGCTTTGACTTCATACCAAACAAACTTTTAGCAATTAGCATTACAGTTGCATATTGAAGTACTTAGTACCAATAGCATCCCAAGAGGTCCCTAATCTCAACTGTTGCTATATTTTGGGTTTCTATGCAAATTTCTCCGACAGACTTTCGATCAGGGCCCCAAAAGTAGCGGCACACCAGCACCCAGAACTTCGGGCTTGTCCAGATTATTGCCTAAATGAACCATACCAATATTAATTCTATTTTTTAAGTATAGTGCTACTAAATTTTGGCAAGTTAGATGCATTTGATTTGTAGCCTTATCAAATTTTGATAATGTTTTTAATAATGGAAGTTTTCAGAATTACCAAATTTTGGTAGGTTAAATTGACTAAAATATGTTTGGTTTGTTACTCTATTAAATTTTAGAATTACTAAATTTTAATAGAGTTGAAAGTGGATCAATTTGAACAGAACCTTTCTCCCGGGTCAACCAAATGCAGGGACGCCCAAGCCGGCTCCCAATCTCCTCTTGCCCGTACAGACTCCGGGTAACTCGCGCGCAAATCGAACCCAGCGAGCGGCTGCTACCGCCCTCTCCTCCACTAGTGTACCAAAGGCCGCCGAGAAGAGGGCAACTGGAATTTTTACTGTTACTAATTTAATTTTTTTTTTAATTTACAAAACTAATTTTTGATTTCGTTTATTTGCAGAAGTAGCCTCTTGCCGCCGTGGGCCAGGGCGGTTTTTAAAAACCGCCGTGGCCCAGGGCGGCGAATGGCTGGGGCCACGGCGCCGTGACGGCGGCCCACGGCGTCGGCCACGGCGACGAATGGCCCCGGGCCGCCCGTGCCTCTTCCGCCCCGCGCTCCCGTGCCGTCCCCGCGCCCGCGCCCGTCCCCGTCCCCGCGCCCGTGCCCGACCTGCACCCACGCCTGTCCCCGTCCCCGTGCCCGCGCCCGGCCTGTCGGCGGGGGGCGCTCTGATGCGCGGGCCCCAAGCGCAGGGAGAGAGAGAGCGGGAGACGAGCGCGGCCGTGGGCGCGGACGCGGGGACGGGCGCGGGCACGGGCACGGGCACGGGTGCGCGGGGAGGAAGAGGCACGGGCACCCCGGCCGACTGACGCCGTGGGCCGCCGTCACGGCCTGGTGACGCCGAGGTGGGCCCAGGCCATTCGCCGCCTTGGGCCACGGCGATTTTTAAATACCGTCCTGACCCACGGCGGCAAGAGGTTACTTCTGCAAATAAACGAAATCAAAAATTAGTCTTGTAAATTAAAAAAAAATTAAATTAGTAACAGTAAAAACTCGGGCAACTGAAACTTCGGTTTGTAGTGGAGAAGCCCAATTTACAAATTCTTTCGGCCTTTCGGCCTTATATTTGCATCTCAGCCCAACTTCCAACGGACAACATACTTTTGCGAAGATTGAGGCCCAAAGGCCAATTTCGTGGGTCGTCGGCTGTTTTGCAGCATTGACTCAGTCACTAACGCCTTGGCCCAGTGAAACCGTTTATCGTCCCATTTCCAGTAGATGGCGTCCAAGTCCAAGGCGGTGATGATCGTCTCAATAGTTACTGATGGTCAATCCATGCAGGCAACCAACAACCTATCATGCACTGCACTGGCGGCCAAGAAACATCTAGCTGCACGCCATGCCGCTCGCATGCTCGGACCAACCAACAAACAGCCCACGCTCGTGCAAACAGCCTCAACTCGAGTCTAATCACGGCAACAACAGTGTCATACGCGTCTCGGAGGGCCCGGCGCGGCCCGGCCGGCCATTCGGTGATTGCGCTCACCAGAACGTGGTCGTAACCGGAGCGTGATCGCAACGCCTTGCCGATCACCACTACCACCAGTATTTTTGTTAAACAAGAAAACACGGATAGACCAAAAGCAAACCACAAGTAAAAGCGTTAGTTCATATATAGGACATTATAGTACTCTAACAAAAACTAAACAATGACAGTCTATCAATACTGCTTAGTACTGCGAGATAGCAGCATCTCAATATCAAATTCGAAACACTCCTTTTTCTCATATTGTTGTAAGGGGGTGTTTGATTTAGCTTCTCGCAGTAGCTTAAGCCACATGTAAAACGAGAAATATTATTAATGTGTGATTAATTAAATATTAACTATTACAAACTTGAAAAATAGATCTATTTAATTTTTTAGAGATACTTTCATATAGAAAGTTTATGCAAAAAACACATAGTATTACGTTGTGGAAAGCATGTTAATAAAAACTGAGGTAGAAGCCATAAGCAATAAGCTAAAAAGCCATAAGCAATAAGCTAAATCAAACAGCTTGTAATTCATCTTTCTGCAAACATGATCTCTTCATGGTAACTTGACGCTCATTTGTACCGTCTATTCTCTTCCGTCATCGCCCGCCGTCGACCACGATGCGGGGGAATCAAACCCTAACACCCTGAGGAACCCCCTGGAGCACTGAATCGGGCCACTGATCGCCACCGACAAAGTTTCTAATTCCGCGCCGCCTCTGCACACTGCCGCAATACTCCCTCGACCAATTTCCGGTGGATCCGAACCACTAGATCGATTCCTTGTGATCTCTACTCCCCACCGGTTCCCCCGCCCTCGGCTATTCCCCGGTGAATCATGCAGACGAGCTCCGCCGTCGGATCCTTGCACTGTTCTTCGTCTACCTACATTTGATTTCCCATAAGCATTTAAATGCATATTGTATGAAACATTGATATTCTGGGTCAAATCTTGAATTATAATTTCTAATCACTCATGCAAGTAAAGTGCAAACACAAATATTATACTTTAAAAACACTTTATTTCACATTTTTGTACATAAGACAAATTTAAAATATGTTTCAGATTCAACATATTTAAATTTTCCAAAAGTATTTAATTGCATGTAGTGTGGAATCTGAATTTATATGTATTTGAACAGTTTTCCTTCACCTTTTGATGAAGATATATCACAGCTATCTTCTGCATGCATAATAAAATTTGTGCTCCGCGCATATTAAGTTTTCCTTTTTATAAATTCAATAAATTAAGAGGTTGTGCTCATCTGTTTGCAGTAGTTGCAACTATAGCTAGCATGTTGTGTGTCAGATTGAACCATATAGTACTTGCTCTATTATATACACATTTCACTTGGGACCATTCTCACTTATTCACATCGTGTTAGGTTCAGTTCCTTGAGGAACCGTGCGAGGGAAGCATACGCTGCAAAAATAAATCAACAATACGATAAGCAAGAAAGATAGGTACAAACTTGCCAAAAGAAGTGATGTTGTTTATATACCAATATATCAACACATTTTGGGCGACACATTGGAGAAGTCTGCAGCATCCTAACTGGGACTTCCACCTTTACTGCCCATCCTCTTGAGACACCGGACTTTAGCCACATTTCATGTGGATTTGTCTTCCAAATGTGATTGTTCAAGAACTTTTGAAGTTTTTCCAGTCTCGTGCATCTTCCATAATTTCTAGTGGGGGCTCCAAATAATTCAAAGTACACAAGTCCTAGGCTGAAGATATCAGTCTATGGATTAAAAAAAAAGAACTATAAGTGTTCTTTTGTACAAATTCAATAAAATCCTTTTAGCAATAAAATTCTTTTGTACAACAGTCAATATAACTTCTTTTAGCAAGAAAATTCTACGAATTTAAAGCAGAGTCTACCATACTAGTAATCTCGAATGTATTCAGGTTGTTAGGTATGAAATGCACAAGAAAAATGGTGAATGTTCAGAATTTGAGCTCCACAACTCATGAGACGCATACAAATCAGTACCCAAAACCGACCCCCTCCCTTGTAAGAAGAAGAAGATCAGAGCACCTATTGGAAAGATAATAACATACGATATTGAGATGGCAGCCAAATTTAAGTTATGTTTGAGGGATATCAGGGTACGGATAAATGTGATTTGAGTACTTACCACTTCCAAAGTCTCCAATTTTAACATGGTTTAAGCAGTGGCGGACAAAAATTTTATAATTAGGGGTTCGACAAACTAGTTGGTTTGTAAAATATATTGAATATTATAAAAATTATTTCAATATTTTTAATTAATTCTATTGCATTATTTCTAAATAGATATAGAAATTAACAATATATCTTTTTTGTTGTTATTTACTCTGTTCGTTTCATATTATAAGTCATTTTAATTTTTTTTCTAAATTAAACTTTTCTAACTTTAATTGTGTTTATATAGAAAACACATTAACCTCTACAAAATCAAATTAATTTCATTAAATCCATCATAAAAATATGTCTTGATAAACATTTACTAGTTGATTTTATTGGTATTAGAACTCCCTAAAGTATTTGTGTATTTTTCTATAAATTTATCAAGTTAGAGAAGTTTGAGTTTACTTGAACAATATTTGTAGTGCATTATAATCATCAGATTTATAACAAATGTTACTCTCTAATTTATCTATAAAAATTATAAATATTTATATGATTATCTATATCACTGGATATTATCTATAGATATTATTACCTTAAAACATTTTGGATTAGGTTTAGGAAAAAATATCTCATAAATTCTAAAAATTATTTAAGTAACGTGTATGCACACAATATTATTAATATGTATAATAATTATTGTTAACTCATGTAAAAATCATAAATAATATATACTATCGAGCATGGTACACGAGCTAGCTACTAGTGTTTAAGTACAATATAGTTAGTGGCTGAAGCTAGCAACATCATTATCAAAAAATAATGAAGACATGAAAAACAACACAAAGAAAAAAATACAGTGAAACAAATGTTTATTTTTCACACTTGCCATTGTTGTAAAGAATAATATGTGTTATAAATTCTGAAATTTTAATAATATTATTAAATTATTGATAAATAAGAGTATACTACCTCCTCCCAAAATAGTACTACCTTTGTAAAGTTATACTATCTAATACCACAGCACTCTATGAGACAGATGCAATGGCTTATCTTCTGGCGACCTCGATATCGAAGAGTAGAGACTCGTGACCCACCGTCACCCAACGGCGTGCTGGGCGTCACGAGTAGAGATGCCGCAACCATGTCATCGAGCCTAGCTGTCGTGATTGGTATTTCTAGGAGCGTATGTGTGAACCTACAATCACGAGAATGTGCAAGCAACATTGAGAGGGAGTCTCAAACCATAATAAATTAGGAGTGAGGCATTTGTAATAAATTATATTATAAGAGAAAATCTTAAAATTAGAGTGATATTTAGATGGGTTTTTATAATTTTCCCTGAAAACAAGGAAGCCTAGTCGAGGGCTTCAACGCATCACGTGATACTCTTTCCATTCAGATGTGCGGTGGCTATTTATGGATAAGACAAGGCATCAGACGCTCGATCCGAGCTAAAAAAATCAGATGGTCAAAATATTCTACTCCCTCTGTCCCAAAATATAAGAAACTAGAACCGGATGGAACATTTTCTAGTACAACGAATCTGGATAGAGGGCTATCCAAATTCGTTGTACTAGAAAATGTTCCATCCGATTCTAGGTTTTTATATTTTGGAATGGAGGGAGTAGTTGACAAAAAGATAAAACATTCACTAAAACGGAGAAAAACAAAATTATCAAAGCGTTGAATGCCTCTCAAGGAGCTGCAGCATGCGATGCGACTCTTCTCTGAGGCAACTGGCCTCGACCATACATGCCAAGAGCTAGCACATTCGTGCCGATCTGCGTGCAACCTGAGGAAGCGGAGACCCTGCCGGCTGCAGAACTGGCTGCCACACACACTTACCTCAGCCTCCCATCTCCGGCCGACAAGAAGCTGCCTGCATCTGCTCCGCTTGCCGTGAAGGTGTGTCTGATGCTGTGGTGACGGCGATGCAGCTGATCCACGCCATGCATGTGCGCACTTGAGCTGTATAACTGCAACGTTCATCGAGGCCATTGATAAGCTGCACCGTGCGATGGTTTGGACCGGAGGAAGCTAGGGCCATCCTACCAGGTGGCCTGGACAACGGCAAGGACAATGGCATGCAGGCTGCGCATCCGTCTGCGGTGAAGACGCTGCATTAGCTGTTACGGAGTTGGATAGCCCGTACGTGGACCAGATGGATCCGTCGATACATGGTGGTACGTACCTGTCGCAGCCAGGTGGGATAGATCAATGGAGCCATCACCACACCATTGTGGCGCGGCGCCTGGAAAAACACTTCGCCGCCACCTCTCCCTGACTACCGGTGACTCACCACTGTGCAGTCCGGGATGGCAGGCTCGATGACCTCCTTCTGGATGGACGACTGGATTCTCAACGTCGCCGGCTCGCCGCCACTAGGTTCCATTGCTCTCTGCTGCCGCTGATATGCAAATGGGGAAATGGTTGGTGGATTCAAAGTGGGCAGAAATGGTTTGGGCCTTTGGGGAAATGGACTAGACCTGCAGAAGGGAAATGGGTTGGTTCAGTTAGTTTGGGCTGAGATGGGAAATAGGTTGGGCTAGTTTGGCTCGTGAGAGTTGATGAGTGGATTGGGTTGGCTTGGATTGGATTACATGTAAGCTTGCCGCCCCTCCGGCCGGATTTTTACAGGCGGCCCCCTTGCCGCCCTCTCAGAGGACGGTTTTTGGGTAACCAGGGGGCCACCTGCAAAATGGCGGACGGCCGTGGGCCGCCGACCAACGGCCGTCAGCCACGTTGTCGGCGAAACGGGACTGGGGGTCCCCACAGTCGCGGGGACGCGTGGATCCCCTACCACGTCAGCTCCCCGGGGGCTATATTCTGCACCGGCAACAGGCGCTACGGCTTTTCTCCGGTCAATGTGGCGCGGGGCCCGAGGACATCCCAGTCCCGGCGACGCCCCTGTACGGGGCTCGGCTCGGTTCTAGGAAGCCACTTCCGTGCCCGGGACCCGGCGCTCGTCCGGGTGCCGTCCCGAGCCCGGACGCTCGCCTCTCAAGTGCATCGCTCTCCAATACCACCCACATTGATGACGAGGTGACAGGGCCTGTCGCTCCGTCGCCTGCTTGTCACGCGTGGACGCTCAGGACGACCCCCCGTGGGACACCTGACTGCTGTCAGAGGCCTTTTGACTTTGGTGGCAAGGGCGTGCGCGGAAGTCAAGCAGTCAGAGATGCTTGACTTCGGCAGTGTGCCCGTCACATCCGTCGCGTCCTCACGATCCACCGCGCCGTATACCAACTTCGGCGTGGGTTCGGCAGGCGGACTCGTTCCAGCAGGCGGCACAGAGCGCGGACCGCTCATCAAGACGGCGGCAAGACAGCGATAAGACAAGCATACCTGCTCTCTCATGTGCTCTCTCTCCCTATCAGCATGTGTCTTAGCACTGTCAATCCCCTTGCTCTATAAAAGGGGACCAAGCCACGGCCGAAAGGGAGGGGAGCTTTCCCGTCCTCTAACTCTCTGTCTGCACCCCGAGCTCACTCTCTAACCATGGCTCTTCTTCTCCGCCCCCGGCGCGTGCTGAGCTCACCTTGTAACATAGCAAACCACATTCATCTCCACATAGCATACACACAGGAGTAGGGTTTTTTTTTGTACGCTCTCGGCGGCCCGAACCTGTTATAAATCCCCGTCTCTCTGTGCGCCTTGTTCATGATCGTCTTCCCAGCGCCCTGCGCGATTACTACGCTTTCGGACGATCGGAGGGGCCCGCTTCGGACGGTCCGGACCGCTTCTGCTTTCACGCGTTCCGGACGGTCCGGGACTAGCTTTCGGACGGTCGCGAACCCCGCCTCTTCTACGTCTTCTTCGCTATCTTTCTTCTACACCCTGACGCCGGCTTCTCTCTGAGAACTACTCCTGGCCGAATCACAAAGGGGTGGTCTCCTGACTTCCCGTGTCGAGGTTTCATCCTCGACAGCTGGCGCACAGGTAGGGGGAGTTTTCTTTTCAGGGTGTTACGCCGGCGCCTCCAACATCGACGCGCTCCATGGCAGGAGGCCACCATCATCGTCGAGACTACGGGCGAGGGGTCCGGTGGCTACACCCCGCCGGGCAACGTGGCCCGCAGGGCCCTGGAAGGACGGGCTGGCTCACGTTCCGCGTACGGGGAACAGGAGTGAAGCACCAGAAGGCAAGGCGGAGCCGAGAACGCTAAGCCTTGGGGCGGCTGCGGGGCAGCCCTCGGAGCTATGATGCCGCGGAGGCGATGGTCGCGGCAAAGCGGCGAAAGGCCACAACGCGCTCCGCCATATGCCGGCGACAACCACGAAGTGGTGCCCCTCCACCAGACGCTGGATTCTGGCACGACATCGTGCTGGAGTGCCGCCGCCATCCAGGGCATGGCGAGCGTCCTCAAGCCGCCACAGCCCGCGGGTGGTGGCGCCTTCACGACACAGACCGCACGACATCACGGGTGTCGTGCCTCAGCGTTGCCGTCCGCGTTTTGCGCTCTCGAGCCGGTCGGAGCCGCGGAGGTGGTGCGCCGTCCACGAGACGTTATTCGCACGGACCTCGTGGGTGTCGCGCGATCCCACAAGTTGGCGTACGCGTCAAGAAGTGCCGGCAGGAGCTATAGCGGCGCCCTTGAGCTCGTTCCTCTCAAGGACTTTTGAGCCCCCGTGCGGTCGAGCCCCTAGCTCCTTCGGGCTCTAAATAGCCCCGGTCGGAGTTGGCTCCGGGCGCGTCCTTAGCCCCGGTCGAGCTTAGCTCCGGGCGATGCGCGATCTAGTCCCGGTCGAGCCCCTGGCTCCGGGTGCTGTTTCCCCGGTCTCGGTACGGAGAACTCGCTCCTCTCAAGGGCCTGAGCACGCGAGGGAGCCTGAACTCGAGTCCCGGCAAGAGCCAGTAGCAGGCAAGCGGGACCGGGCGATTCGGACGGTCCGTCCCCGGCGGACGGTCCCGGTCATCGCGCTCGGACGGTTCCGACCTTAGGCGGACCGTCTGATGCCCGCTCCAGAGCAGAACAGCTTCAAAGGGCGCCAGTGTCACCGACCGCGTTCGCCTCGACAAGGGCGGGTCCGGGGAAGTCGTCCCGATATGTCTCTGTCCTTTTGCCCCGGCCTCGTGCCCGGGCACATGTTGACACTCATATCGATCTTATTCCAGTCCGGGGCCCCTGGGTCCGCGGGCACAATATTTGAGCGAGGCACGGATTCCCGAATCCGTGCCCGGGCCCAAACCGAGGAGCTGAACAGCAGGGCGGCCTCGCCAAGGCGAGTGCAAGCCTAGGAACGCGACACCCGGAGTAGGCGCGGAGCCCGGACAGCACGCCGCTGCCCGGCGAGTAATGCATCCGGAAGGCGTCTCACATTCATATTTCAAGCCGGGCGCTCCGGAACCCGGCTTACCATCAAAAACGTATTCTAGTCCGGGGCCCCCGGGTCCCGGACACATCCTCCGCATGATAGTCGGGGCCCCGGCCGTACACATGCCGGTCTCGGCTCGCGAGGGAAGCGAGTCGAGCTCCATCCTAGGCGCATCAAGTATTTACACAAATCTATCTGTATAAACGACCTGTAAAGTTACGGTGAACCCGGGCCAATGCGCCGGACTTCCCGGAAACTCAGTGCTGGCGCGGGGCCCCATGTATATACACTTTACATACGCAAAGTTTTTAATATCTCTTCCCCGGTTTCATTCCTTTCGTCGTTTCGCCATGTGTTGGGTTCGTAACATGGGATGGACAAGGGAACAGCCGGAACGCTCTCACAGTTCCCTATGTGTAGAGTAGACCTTTCCCCGGCGGTTCTGGGACGGTTCATACCACACGAAAGCCTGGGCGCCCGGGGAGACGTTTCTTCCTGGTGGTACCGGGCCGAAGCCGTTCTGTCGCCAGACCTTCCTTCGGGCTCTCGGTTACAAAGGCTACATCGACAAACATCAACTACGACAAATATGCAGCTCGGCAACGCTCCGACTTCCTCGAGGAACGAAGGTGGCGCGCTCGCTCCGCGTCGCTCGTTACCAGCAAGGCCTCAAGCGCTATCTTTAGCGTAAAAAGGTTCGGGTCCGGTCGCCTCGGGTTGGGGTTTGATCTCCGCCGTATTTTCGTACGGATCGGAATGAATCTTCCCCCGTGGGAAGCCCCTCCCTGGTGATCGGTGAAATTCCCAACCGAGATTCTCAGTAAGCTGGGAGCATTTCACAATCTTATCATTAAAAACATCCTGTAAGTACCTCTTAAAACTTCAGCGCTGACCGAGGCCGGCCCATGTAATTCGCTTTCCATAGTAATAATTTTATTATCGTTTCCGGGCTCGTTGATGCTTATCCTTCTTATGCCGCTATCGTGGCGATTCCCCCTGGGGGCATAATCGGGTCGGCACCCGTGCGGTGGCTGGGTGTTGGCGCCTAAGCTTTGTTCCCTCCCAGCGAGCTACGTATCCCATTGCTAAACCCTGGACATCGTCTAAGCCCGCCTCTTACGGTGTCCCGCTCTGGTTGGCTTCGGGCTCGGTTTTTTCCGCTGCTAGGGGCAGATTCCTTATGCGCAATCCTTCCCTCCACTCGGTCGCTAACCGCAGAGAGGCCCCAGGAGGTGTAGAACGCAATGTGTCACAGCATGGAATGGACAAGGGGACGAGCCAAGTGCTCTCACGGTTCATCATGTTTAGAGCTTGTCGTCGCGGCATCGCTGTGCTCCTAGGCAAAGGGCCGGGGCACTGGAGGATCCCGAATCCGGAAGACGGAAGGGACCGAGCTACAGACTGAACCAACACCGAAGGCTTGCGCTTCGGACGCCAACCGCGGCCCCTTGGGGCTCGAGCTCACGGGGACCTGGGTGCGACGACGGTTCACGGCGAGTCGGTCCGGTACTTCGACGTTCCCGGGGGCGAGCGGCGCTCTCAGTCCCCCCCCAACCCTGGACCGTGTGTTCGCAGTACCACGACGCCCTCCGCAATGTCCAGATACGTTACTTATCCAACTTTAATATTGATCAATCTGTATTCTTCCCCGTTGTATGTATAGCCTAGGTTCCAGGACTGGCCGCGGTGGCCGGCTGATGCCAGCTCCTACCCGGCCCGCGACGCCGGGTACTTCTTCGCTGCACGCTGGGCCCCGCGCCGGTCAGGATCAGACCTAAGGGCTCTCGGTGAGTCAATAGGCTGCTGCCCCTCCAGTGCCTCGCCCAGCGACGCCTAGCGCTTGGGGCACAGAAGGCCCCGGATCGCGAGAAGGAAGGGGACGGAGCTATGGACTTCATCGCTGGTCCGGAAGGCCCGCGTCCGGATGCTTGCGCCCGGGACCCGTCCCGGGGCGGGAGACCATCACGATTGTGGGAGCCATGGGCCCCGGGTACTCACTACAACACATGGGCCACTCGGATAGAGGATGGGCCAGATCATGTAATTAGAGATAAGACTAGCACCCGGCAGGCTGTGCTTGTACAATAAGGAAACATAGCCTTAGTCGGATAGGAATTCTATCTCTAATAGGAAATCCTTGGTTCGTAGTCCGACTGGATCCTTACATGTACCCTGTCCCCTAGTATATAAAGGGAGGCAGGGCGCTCATTGAGGGCACCCAGATATTGATCACAAATACCACTCAAGGAATACAACCTCAACTGGACGTAGGGTATTACCTCACAAACGAGGGCCTGAACCAGTTAATAATTCCCTCTGTGTTCTCTTGGCAATCCACCGAATTCCAGGTCGCCGATGTACCCCATAGTATTATTGGGTGCAAAGCATCGACAGTTGGCGCGCCAGTGTAGGGGCCGGCGGTTTTCTTCATCAACCAATTCGATGGATCATCAACCGGAGTCAGGAGCACAAGTTTCTCCAACGAGACACCATCACTTCGGGAGCCTTGATTTTCGTCGCCGATCAACTCGGCATCACTTTCTTTGGCTGAGTGCAGATCCGATTTGCCAGCCGAGGAACCAGCCGGCGTTGCGCAGTCGGCCCCAGGGACGTCCATCTCCTTCGACGATCTTAACTTACGACAGTCCCTCACAGTGCGGACATCGGACAACTTCTCCTTCCACGTCCGGACTCGCACTAGGCCTTGAGCCAGCGCGGGTTTGGCCGAGAAGGGGGAGAGATCGGTCTCCGTACGGATTCGGTGAACTTTGTGCATCTACACCGCGCAGCAGACCACTTCCAGCGATTCAGTTTGGGACACGGTCACGAACGTTTCAGATTGGACTCTAGGGAGTCGGAAGTCGTCCTAACTCGATAAACTACTCGGGTCGCCACTAAGTCCGGATGGTGGTTCGAGCATCAACTCGGATCACTTGGAAAGCTTCCTCCTACCGCGGACAATCTCATGGCTTCAACGCACCTTTCGGTGCGCCGACTGAAGAGGAGCAGCATGAGGAGCGCGCCGAGTAACAACAAGAGGATGCGAACCGACAAGCTCGCAATGACGGGCTTCGACAAGCTGGGCGAGCGCCAGTCAGCAGATCTCTCGAACAAGTCGGCGACCACGATGTTTGTCCGCAAACAGAACGTCGTGCGCGCAACTCTGCTCGGACCGCTCCAGTTTGGGCCGGACCTCAGGCCCAACCAACATCCGCCACGATCACGGGATTTGATTATGTGCTTCATCCGTCTTTTTGCCTGCCAGCAGCAAGAACAGTCGGCAACACTCATACCGACCCGTCGAATGGGCTCTCACGGCGGAGTCATCTGCATCAGCACGACGACGAGAGACCGCGGCTCCACCCGGCCGCATGAAAGAATCGGCAAACACACTCGAATCCCAACTACGACAACCGTCGGCGTCACCAATTCGACGCCGACACAATCAAGACCTCCGATTCGGTTCAAACGCGATCTCGCACACCCTAAGGGCCCGGCGCGAAGAACGCGAAGAAGACGAACGCCGGCCGTGCTGGAGGATGAACACGAGGCTTCGGTCCTACCCATTAATGGCGGTCTACAACGCAAAACGAGCCCGAGTCCTCACGATATGAAGGCATTCGCTTTACTCGGGAGTTAACAGGACGTCCGTGCCACCCCACCCACACACGTTTTTGCAGTCGGCTTTAAAAAGCTACGGGAATTGAAAGTAGACGGCAAGAAGACCACGAGTCCTGGCCAGTTGTACGTCCTAGCCGTTCAAGCTGAGCTTGTCGGGGCGGGACAGCCGGCAAATGGCTAGACTAAGTCCCAGTGCTTATCCGCTGGAACGGGGGAACTGGTTTTGACAGGCTCTCCCAAGGGTGATCGGTTCTGGGACAACTCAGGGGCGGTTCATCGCAAACTTCGCAGGGACTAACGAGATGCCGGCTTTCTCCCCGAGCAGACTCCACCTGATCAGAAAAAAGAGTTTCCTTACGGATTCAGTCCATAGGTTTCCGGAATGCGCATTAAAGATCCAAGTCAAAAGAGGTCGGTCATCGCGCTTCCCACAGGGAGTAAGACCCCCGCTCATCGGAAGTTACTGGAGGCCAATTCACCGTCGGATTCTCGACATAATGGGAACTATCGCGCTCAGTTAGGGCCGTGCAGAGGCTTGGGAAGAGGAGCCCGAATTAAAGACACAGGGGCAAGGGAGCCGACCACTCGAGCCGCTCCCATCTAGCCTGGCAGCGAAGCGGAGTCGACAGAGTGGCTACATGAGAGCAGTCGGTCGGCTCCGGACCGATATTCCAGAGTCATGAGCGGGCGCTTGCCCTTTCACCCAAGGGCGGCCGCGCCAAAGCTGCACATGCCTCAAGAGTTTGCCCTTCGAGCGGCTTATCATCTGGCCGACAAGGAAAGGACAAGCCAGACTCGGGTCCGGTGATGACTTCCAGGACCCAATGCCGAATCACCCATTTCGGGGCACTCGCGTACGATATCAGCGAAGCAGAAGCTATCAGCGCGGATTTAAGCGTCTCACAACGGATACCAAACTGCGTGGTCCGAATGGTATACTAACCGCGCGGATCACCCAGATCGGGTTTCCAGGCGATACCATACGCCTGGATTCCGGTCGTCACAATTAGGCTGAAGAAAACCTCATCGCCGGAGGCAGTGCGCTCAACATCACTGTTCGCTCAATGTTGGGACGAGATGAAGAATTCCTCCGTTCAGGACTACGCGGCCGGCCGCACGCCGTCGCCTTTGTTCTTTCCAATGGGATAATTCCCGGTGTGTATCAACCCACTCGGGCAGATACTTGACGGTGACCTTCGGACGCGGACACTTCGCACATAAGACCTCTCTCGAGGTGATGCGATTCGAACCGCGTATCAGCGCGATAACTCGGACGCCCGGTCCGTTCTGCCAAATTCCTGGCGATAACGTGCATTACACATCTGGTGCTGAAGATGCCTGTGGCGTTGCCCCAGCAGGAGTCTCTCCTCGCCCGAGGCTAAGCAAGCCTTCAACCTGCGCAAGGAGGCTGGAGCTGGCTAAACACAAGAAGCGGCAGTCGGGCGCGACAGATCGGCAGCGCTACATCTGAAGTCGACCAGATCCAGTTCGGCGAAAAATGCAGCGAATGGGAATTTCGGCGGATCTGACACGAAGAAGATCCCCTGGACCTCGGACCCTTGCAACCCTCGCAATGATGCTTTAGTCGGGACCGGCTCGACCCAAATGGAGACCCCGCGCTCGTCACTCTCTAGGCAACAAAGATATCTTTCTGCGTGGAAATACCGTACCGACATGCCGGCGTACCAAGGGAGGTGAGAGCACGCCCTAAAGTAAAGCTGCCAGCGCCACTGGTCAAACAACGGCTGCGGCGCTTACGCTAAGACGCAAGGTGGGCTTATCCGGGAGGCAAAATCACGCTCCTCGAGTGCCGGTTCAATCAAGGAGTCTACACCCGGCTGGCTTGGCGCAACCAGTCTGGTCCGCCAGAAAACGGTAATGGCGCATGTGCGGTCGACTACAACGACTCAACAGCGTGCCAAGGCATTTTGGTCTCCCGGAATAGATTTAGGGTGGTTTGCTCCCGGCGGGGGTGGCTATCATTTTCTCGACTGTCTTTATTCGGGATATGATCAAATTATGCTTGGAGGGAACAGGACTGTTTAAAAAAACATCTTTCATCATGCCGTTTGGAGCGTTTGCTATTAAATGCGTTCGTTCTGAAAACGCAGGCCGGCACCTCCAAAGGGCTGATTCAGCGGTGGTCTGCACACCTCCGATCGGGCGCACGTGGGAGCCTACGTCGACGATGTTGGTGATCAGCTAAATCCGACACAAAGACTCATTAACCGACTTTGGAAGCAAACTTCCAACACTTTCGAGATTCACGACGAAGTTTGAACCAGACAAGTGACCTTCGGGTGGTCTGGGAAGTTTTTACTCGGCTTCATCGTCCTCGCACCCGGGCATCGGGCTAACCCGGAGAAAGTCAACGGGCGATCCAAGAAATGGCGCCCCCACCGACCAACCTCAAAAGACATCCAGAAGCTGCAGGGCTGCATGGGGCACTCAGTCGGTTTATCTCCGACTGGGGATCGGGGCCATGCCCCTTCTTCAAGCTCTAAAAAAGGCGGCACCTTTCAGTGGACCGGAAGCCCAGCAAGCCTTCGAGATTCCAAAGGAAATTCTCTCACATCACCGCCGCCCCGTGCTAGCGTCACCCTGCCCAGGAACCACTTCATGCTTTTATTGGCGGCACCAAACAGGTGTCAGCAGGTGGCTTGGTAGTGGAGGATCCGACAGGGTTCATCTCACAAAAATACAACGGCCATCTTTGTTCACGAGGTCCCTTTGCCGGACCTTCCAAACAGATACAGGTCCAGAAGCCTGCCTATACCTGGCTACTCAATCATAGTCGAAGCTGGTGCATACTTTCCCACAGCCATAGTTCCGGTGTCAAAGCGTTTCACTCGGGGATGTCCTTCATAATCGCCGTTTGAGGCCGGCCGGATCGCTAAATGGGTCCATTTCGGGAGCTGATGGCGTTTGACATCACCTTTCAGCCCACGGACGTATAAAGCATAGAGTATGGACATGTACTTCGACTGGTTTTTCTAACGGATGGCGGGTGCTGGGGCTGGTGTATACTGACCTCCCCAACTGGCGACAAGTTTGAGTTAGTCTCAAATCCATTTTCCGGCTTCCCATCCAACGGTTCGCGAGTAGAGGCTCTTGTCACTTGGTCCGCTGCCATTATCATCTGCATTACGTGACTGGTTGTGCGCGGCAGATCCAACTGGTGGTCAACCATTCATGAAAGAACTGGACTGTTCGACGACACATGGCGGATACTGTTCCGGGTCCGAGTTGGAAAACAAGTTTTCGCGGGTGGGAATCACAACCGCTCACTGGCGTCAATACAACGACGCGGCGATGAGCTGCAACATGGGATTCAAGCGAGAGTCGGTCCCGCTGGAATTCTTGTCGGCCAACTTATGGAGCTCCTCAGTTCAAGAAGACACGGCACAAGCGCCGTCGGGGAGGCGAGCCACCCGACCACCGACGAGTGCTGCACATATGTCAAGACTGGAGGGGTCTATTCTCAAATTCCCTCCTGGCGATGAACTCCCAGAAGATCACATCAGCGATCAAATAAAGCGTGATAGGCAAAAGCTTCCCCTGCTAGTCGGAAAGTACTGTACCGAAGAGCGCTTCGGTGTCCTCATCGCTTGTTGGTCCACACGAGGAAGCAAGCAGATCCTTGCATTCATCCACTCGGGGCATATGTGGCCACACCGCTGCAATCCAGGACGCTTGTCGGAAAAAGCTTTACGGTGCCAGGGATTTTCTTCTGCCCACGCAGTACGAGAACGCCAAAGAATGTTCGCAGTGCGAGGGTTTTGCAGTTTCTTCGCAAGATAGACAACCGATCTTTCCGCCAGTGAACTCCTCAGACTTCCATGCTTTGGCCATGTCGCAGGTAATGGGGCTCGACATGGTCGGAGCCATTCAAGAAGCGCAGGGGTTCACCACATTTATTCGTCGCAGTGGATAATTCCACCAGGTGGATTGAGGCTACCTGTCCAACAATACAGCGGCACGAGCAGAAAGGACTCATC
>RYFJ01004326.1:0-44688 GCA_003991445.1 Oryza meyeriana var. granulata
TTAGCTACTGCCTATTACGCCGACTCGAGTTAATGTATAGAACTTAATTCTAAACTAGGATTTCTTCAGATGGTAGGAAGCTCCCCCCTGTCTCGGGTAGATGTGCAAATCTCGTCAAGATAGACTTCATAAACTGATCGGGCGAGCATCGTTAATTATTGACATAACAAATTCATAACATGCACACCGCTCACTAACTGCGGTATGATTACACGGCGCTAGTGGCTCAGAAGTCCGACTTGTACGTATAACATATCACAGCATTGAGTACTCAATTTACGAATCTTCTAATAGGAGACTCCATAATAAATACCGATGGTACATTGTAAAAACTAAGTCTCAGCGTTATAGAAAGATGTAGCTGTTTCTACATTTCCTATGATTGTGATGAGGGGCGTCTTTCAGTCTTCAGTCGGGTAGGCAAGGGCGTCGTAGCCGTGTGACTTTCGGTCATCATGAATATAGCTTCCAAGATTGGCGATATTTGGTGCTGTCTTTTTTGGTGATTTGTATTTTTCTAAGACGAGATCCCGACAAAAAGGCGCGGCACGACATTGCGATTTGGTAGGACGCAGGCCGTTTGAAGATACTTGGCCGACTAGTTTGTGGCGTATGTCTGCTTCTCTTCCAATTGATTCTAGCTCGACCAGTCGGGTATTAATTGGAAACGTCTGCAGTAAGCCCGATCGTGGTGAGCGAACTGTAACTAGATCGGTAGCATAGCCTCGCATCACGTAGACCAAAAGAAAGGGGATTGCGTTTGCCTTGACTAAGTAGTCTGAGAGAAGAGCAGATGGGAGTTCTTGGCACCCATCGGCCGCCGTAAGGTTGTAGTCGGGTCGAATATCCTGGTTTGATGGTTCCAGGACCATACCTGGCTTTGGTTCGCCCTGCCCATTTCCGTGGGTGTGCCACCAATGCGTAGAATCTTGATGCGAATTTTTCACGGAAGTCTTTGGAATAGCTGCCCGTGAACTGAGTACCGTTTGGTGATGATGGCGGTTAGGGACTCCGAATCGGTATAATATATCAGGATGAAGTCCTTATGTCGTGCCGTGTTATGGTTGCAACGGTTTGGCCCCCCGTTTTCAAAAAATCCACCTTTGGGGGTTTTTTTTTTGAAATTTGTCGCACTGCGACCAGAGATGTGTGAACCTCCTGCGCTTTCTTGAAAGGCAACCATGTCGAGCCCCACAACTGCGAATGGCCAGGATATGGGGATTGTTTGGAGTTCCTGGGCTAGGGATTTGTTTGTCTGCGTAGAACTAGCACCTCGTTTGCGAACAATGTTTTGGCGTCGGTTACTGCCTGTGGCCGAAAAAATCTGTCGTAACCTTTTCCGCTAACGTCCTGAATGCGGTAAATGGTTTGCCAATATTGCTCGAATGCAGGATCTGCTTGCCCTCCTCGGTTGTGACGCAGCGATGAGGAACCGGATTGTGTTTTTCGATAAGTTTCGATAGCAGGAAGCTTTTGCTTCGACGCTGATCTGCTTCGCTCTGCTGGATCTTTCTGGGAGTTGTCTTCAGAGGAATTTGAGAAGGGAAGTCCGCCATTCTGAATGTGTGAGACCTCGTTTGCTGCCGGGATAGGTTTGGCTCCCGATGGTTTGGTCTGTTTCTTCTTGATGATGCTCATGAGTTGCTCGACAAGATCCAGTCGGGCGCTCGCGCTTGGATCCATATTTGCCAGTGCATCTACGCGTCGTTGTATTGCGTAGGACACATGTGTTATTTCCAGCGTCAAACTTGTTTTCCAGCTTGCGGATCCTACAGTACGCGCATGCGTCGTGACGCATGTTCCAGTCCTTTGTGACTTGGTTTACAGATTGAGAGTCTCCGCACACAACGAGTCGATGAATGCGAGTGTTATGGCCGATGCGGAGCGTGGATGAGCGCCTCGTACTCGCGATGTTGTGGGAAGCAGGAAGTGGATTTTAGCTTTTGCGTTTTTTTGCCGGTGGAAGACGTCAGTATAACGCTGGCCCCGGGCGCCGTCGATCGTAAAAGAACCGTCGAAGTAATTGTCTAGTACTCTAGCGTTTGCTGTTGATGTGGGTGTTTGGAGTTTGTCCTCGGCACGGTGGCTAGAGCTGTGATTTGATTGTTGTCCTTGGTTGAAAGTGATGTCGAACCGCCATCAGTCGAGTGCCATTCCGATTCGGCGTGGTCGCGGTTATGCAGGACGTCCCTGAGTGGCAACGACTGTGAACCGTACTTGTGTGCGTGAAATAGTGGCTAGCTTTCGGAAGTAATCAACGCATAAAGCACCATGAACTGCGGATTCTCCTCTTGGAGTCGGCAAGGACTTGCATGAAATAGACTGGCCGTTGGATTTTTGAATTGTGACCGACGCGGATGTCCAACACTAGGAACGCGTGTGATATACTAGAGTAGTTGCGAAGATATAGCATTAGGCGGTTTTGGGATAGGTGAGGCAACGACGGGAGGTGATGTGAGGAATTGTTGAAGTCTTCGAAGGCTTGCTGGGCTTCGGCAGTCATTGGATCATTGTCGCTTTTGTGAGGAGTTGAAGATGGGCATGCCGTTCGCGCAGTGGGAGAAATGAATCGGCTGAGTGGCACCAATGCAGCTGGTCAGCTTCTGGAGCCTTTGAGGTTAGTCGAGGTTCATGTGGTGATGTATGGACTTTCTCGGATTGGGCCCGATGCCGCGGTGTGAGATGATGAAGCGAGTAGCTTGCCGGATGGCACTCCGAAGGCGCACTTTTTCGGGTTCAACTTCATCTTGAACCGTCAAAGATTTTGGAAGGTTTCTTCCAGGTCAGCGATGAGGTCTTCTTTGGACTTGGTCTTGATCACCACGTCGTCGACGTAGGCTTCCACGTTGCGCCTGATCTGAGTGTGTAGACACCATTGAATTGCCCGTTGATAGGTTGCTCCAGCGTTTTTTAGACTGAACGGCATTGTGATGTAGCAGTACGCTCCAAACGGCGTGATGAAAGATGTCTTTAAGCAGTCGTCCTCCCTCAAGCTGATTTGATGGTATCCCGAGTAGCAATCGAGAAAGCTGATAAGTCAACCAACTGTGGAATCTACACCTGGTCGATCTTGGGGAGACAAATGGGTCTTGGGACGCCTTGTGAGATCGGTGGTAGTCGACGCACATGCACCATTTACCGTTTTTCTTCGGACTAGAATGGGTTAGCCAGCCAATCGAGTGATAGACTTCCTTGATGAAACCCGGCTGGAGAAAGCTTATAATCTCTCCCGGATAGCATCCTTGCGGTCTTGAGCGAAACGCCGTAGTCGTTGCTTGACTGGCTTGGCGTCTGTCTTCACATGTAGGGCGTGCTCGATCACTCCCGTGGTATGCCGGCATGTCGGACGGTTTTCCATGTGAAATATTTTCGTTGGTTGTAGGAAGGTGACCGAGCGCGTCTTCCTATTTGGGGTCGGTCCGGTCCCCGACTAAAGCAGTCTTGGAGGGGCTCGGAAGGGTCCAGGGGGGATCTTTTCTTCATGTCAGAGTCCGCTGAAATTCCCGACTTCGACGCTTTTTTCGCCGAAACTTGGTCTTGCTCGATTTCTGTTGTGGCGGCTTGTTGGATGCTGTTGCGCCCGACTGCCGCTTCGTGTGATTGGGCCAGTTCGTACCTCTCCTTGTCGCAGGTGAAGGTTTGCTTAACGTCGCTGTGGAGGGAGAGGACCCCTGCTGGCCCTGGTATCTTGAGCACCATATATTGTGTAGTGGGGTATGGCATGAACTTGGCTAGTACCGGTCGTCCAAGTATCGCGTGGTACGCGGTCTCGAAGTCGGTGACCTCGAAGCAGATGTTTTCCGTGCGGAAGTTATCCCGCATGCCGAAAGTTACTGGCAAGGTGATCTGCCCGAGTGGGGTTGATGATAGGCGGGAATTATCCCATGGAAGGGCGCCGTACTCGGCCATAGCTCCGAACGAGGAATATTCATCTCATCCAAAGTCTTTGCGAATAAGATGCTTAGCGCGCTGCCTCCGTCGATGAGGGTTTTCTTCAGCCTGATATTTCTGACCACCGGGTCAAGGACGAGTGGATAGCGTCCCAAGTGAGGAATCCGATCTGGATGATCTGCGCGATTGAAGGTGATGGCCATCTCTGACCAGCGCAAATATTGGGGGGTGTCTGCTGCGAAGACCGTGTTGATGTCGCGAGCTGATAGCTTCTGTTTGCGCTTGGACTCGTACGCGAGCGGCCCTTCGAATATGTGGTTTAGCTCGGCCTGTGGATATTGGAAATCGTCGGCCGGTGCTGAGTCTGGCTTGTCCTTGTCCTTGTCGGTGCTAGACGATGAAGCTTGCTCGGAGGCAAACGTCTTGAGCATGTAGCAGTCTTTGGCCGCGTGCTTGCCCTTGGGGTGGAAGGGGCATGGCCCGCTCATGACTTTCTGGAAGTCGTTGTTCCGCTGGGGCCGCGACCGAGTACGCTCCATGTTGCCCACCTCGTTGTCCGATTTCCGCTTGCGGCTGCCGGACTTATTCTAAGATGGCTCCTTGTCGGTTTTTGCCTTTTGGTCTTTTTGCCGGGGCTCCTTCTTCTCGTCAAAGGCTTCAGCGACTGCTTCAGCTAAGCCGGCGTATTTGTTAGCCATATCGAAAAGGGCCCGGACTGAAGATGGCAGCTTCCGAGTGAACTTTGCGATGAACGGGGCGTCCTTTACTCCCTTGCGGAAGGCGGCGATTACAGCCTCGTCCTTGATGGTTGGAATTTGATTGCGCTTCTCGGAAAACCACTTGATGAATTCACGCAGAGACTCGTTCTTCTTTTGATGTAGCTGATAGAGATCGTGCTCCGAAGATGGTCTCTCGTAGGTCCCCTAGAAGTTGGCGATGAACCGCTCCCTAAGTTGTCCCCAGGAACCGATCGACCGCTTTGGGAGACCAGATAGCCATGTCCTCGCCGAGTCGGCTAGCGCAACTAGGAGGTAGACCAGATAGCCATGTCCTCGCCGAGTCGGCTAGCGCAACTAGGAGGTAGTTAGCCATGGCTTTACCATCACCTCTGGCTGCGCGAACCGCCAGGGTGTATACGGTGAGCGAGGACTCGGGGTTGGTTTTGCCGTCGTATTTTTCGATCCCCGTAGGCTTAAAGCCCGGCGGCCAATCGACCTCCTGAAGCTCCCAAGTGAAGGCGGGAATGCCTTCGTCTTCATGTGGGCACCGGCTCCGTCTGTGGCGGCGTAGCCACTCGTGGTGGAGGCCGAAGCACTCGCTTTCGTCCTCCCATCGGCGACGTTAGTCATCTTCGCGTTCTTCCGTCGGGCGTTGATGATGCGGCGAAGGTCGTGGTTTAGTCATGCTCGGAGGTCTTGGGTAGATCGGCAATCGTGCTGATGACGTCGCCGGTTGTCATTGTTGTTGCCCTCGAGTGAGGGTTGTCACGACTCCTCGTGGTGCCGACTTGAGCCGGCTTCCCAACGCCGCGCTGATGTAGATGAGCTGCGCCGCAGAGAGCCCGACTGGTTAGTCGGGATAAGCGTGTCCCCCGACTGCTGTTGCTGCTGACAGGCCGCAGCTGTGATCATTGCTTTAATCTTGGCGATGGTCGGGGTGGCCTAGTGATCAGGCCCAAGCTGGAGTGTGTCCAGCAGGGTTGCAGCGGCCACAACGTTCTGTTGCGGGGTGACGAAGACGTCGTGGTCGCCGACTTTGGTCTAGAGGATCTGCTGCTGGGCGGTTCGCCCAGCTATGCGTAGCCTGGCGTTGCGGGCCTCGCAGTTGGCTTGCTCCTGTTGTTGCAGTCGGCGGGCCTCCTCCTGTTGTTCTTCTTGTGCTTGGTGAACCTCTGGTGGGGGCGTTGATTCCATGAAGATTTCGCGGAGTATGAAGAGACCCGCCAGACTGGTGTCTGAGCTGTTGTCCGACTGGGAGCCGGAGTCCGCGTAGTTGAGTAGCGGAATTTCGCGAGGGATGATAAGCCCCGCTGAATTTATGTCCAAAGTGGAATCCGAACCATTGTCCGACTGGGGGTCGGAGTCCTCATAGTTGAGCGGAGTAAGTATTGCCCTGATCATCCTAGATCCAAACTGAAACGGCTCAGGGCCGTGTCCAAACTGAAGCATAGGAGATTGGGAGTGTCGCATGGGATGCGGTCTTGTGGCGTCGCCGAGTCCGAGTGGGAAACTGAGAACCTCCCTCCTTCCTCGCCCGACCCGAGTGGACTCTAGGCCCAACTCAGGCCGAACGCCGGCGGAGAGGATTGTCCCATGGCTCGATGACGCGCGGAGTTGATGCTGCGGCTTGATGATGATCGTTGCCGCATCTGGTTGGCCGACTGGCGCGGAGTCGGCTGGCTTCTTGGCCGGTTGGATTAAATCTGCTTTGGCCAAGGTCAGATTGCCGATCTGGTCGGCGATGAAGTCGAGGCTTCCGAAGGAAATTACGTCTTCGGGAGAAATCTTGTCGCCGTCGACTCTTGCTGTTGGATCCATCACGATCTTGGGTGTAGATTGCGCCGAAGTCCCCTACCTGGCGTGCCAACTGTCAATGTTTTGTATCGACAATAATGCTATGCGGCTACTCGGCGCAAGGGAATCCGATGGATTGCAAAGGAACATGAGAGAGTTTATATTGGTTTAGGCCCTCAATGTGAGGTAATACCCTACGTCCAGTTGGGGTGGTATTCCTTTGAGGAGTTTGTAGATCGATGATCTGGTTGTGTGCTTCTATGAGCTCGTTGCCCTCAAGGGGGCACCCTGCCTCCCCTTATATACTGGGGGGACAGGGGTACATGATAACGATCCCAGCCGGATACGGCCAAGGGATTTCTGTCTTAGAGATAGAAACTTATCCGACTAGGACTATGCTTGCCTTATTGTAAAAGGTAATGCCTGCCGAGTGCTATCTTATCTCTAACTACATGGTTCGGCCCATCCTCTATCCGAGTGGCCCATATGCTGGTGGTGAGGTACCCGGGGCCTATGGCCTCCACAAGCTTCAATCCGAGGAAGGTTTTGGATCTTTGGCGGCGGCGACGACGACGACGACCATCATGACGGCGACGGGCTCTTGGCCCCCATGCCGGCATCCCCTGCGGCCTCGGGGGTCGACTCAGGGGCTGGGGCAGCAACCTCAGTAACCGCCCCTTGGTTGGGCAGCACCGGCGGCCCCGCAGTCGGGACCACCTCAGTCTCCGTGACTAGGATGGCCACTGGCTCAGCTGGTGTGCTCGCGGGCGCCAGCTCGGCTGGGGCGGGCTCTTCAAGGGGAGCGGTCGAAGCGGTCTCCTTGAGATCGATGTCGGCACGCTTTCTGCATGGTAAAACAGACATCAAGATACTACTTCAACAGAAGAATTTCAGAAGATCCAGAGCAACTTACCTCTTGGAGAACTTTAGCTTCCCACCGGGTGACCCAGGTCCTGGCGATGCACTGCGTCCGGTAGTCGGGCTAGTCGGCGACGTAGTTGGCAGCGGCGCGGCATCTAGAGGCGGCCCCGTTGATGGCGTGGCCGACTTGGGCACTCGTGCGCTTGGCGGCGCTTGCTCGGACCGGGTACTTGGCGGAGCTTTTGCCAGGCTCGGCAATGTCGAGCTCGGCTGCGCTGGTCCCAACCTGGGACTCGATCGCCTGGGTGCCACGGCAGTTGTGTCCTTTATCTTCAGAGTTCCTGCCACGGCATGCGGTGTTGTGGCCCCCTCGCCCCGATACAGAACAAGCTTCTTCCCCGCTCTCTTGGGTTGAGTTGGGCGGCAAGGGTGCTCCTCGGCCTCTTCCTCGATTTAATGGCTGACAACGGGCGGGAGTCCTCATCGAACTCCTCGCACTCCTACAGAAGATTCAATCACATATATCACATAACGCTGGGCAAACGCAGATACAAGTCTACAAGCATGCAGCACAGAAGAAGGACAAAAATCACCTTGGGGAGGGATCTAATGAAGCTATAAGCCGTGGTCCGGCGCTTCTTGTCTTCGGTCTCGACCACCCCACAGGTGAAGTAGCCGAACAAGGTTTCAGTCACCTTCTGCTCGTTGGCTGACTCATTGCTTACTCGGTCGGGATCGTTCTTGCCCTGGTAGTCCTAGCCGAACGAGCTGTTCAGTCTCAGCGGCTAGATGCGCCGAGTCAGGAATCACCGGGCCACCCAGGGCCTAGTCAGGCCAGCCTTCTTGAGCTCATCCAACCTTGCCAGCAACTGATGTACTTGGCCCATCTCCTCGAAGGTCGGATCCGATGACCAATTTGGGGAAACTACCGATGGCAAGCCGGTGAATGGACGCAAGGAGGGTGCCAGATCTGCGCAATAAAACCACTCCTTGTGCCAGCCTTTCAAGGAAGACTTCAAGGGGAGATCAAGATATGTTTTCTTCCCATCACTCCTCAACTGGAGACCAGCCCCCCAATCACATTGATATTGTTTTTGGAGGGCTGGGGTTTGATGTGGAACAGATGCCTGAAGAAATTAAAATGGGGTTCCACACCCAAAAAGCACTCACAGAGAGTGACAAAGATGGAGATCAGAAGGATGGAATTGGGATTCAGGTTCACTAATTCCAGCCTATAGAAGTCAAGGATGCGGCGGAAGAACGTAGAAGAAGGAAGGGACAAACCCCGATCGAAAAAAGAGGCGAAAACTACAGTTTTGCCAGGCTGGAGATTTGGGATCGACTCACCCTTAGCCGGCCACCAACAAATCACTTCCTGGCTTGGCAACTTCAATTCATTCTCCAGCAGCTTCAATTTCACCTTGCCGCAATCCGAAATCGGCCAGGCATTCCCCGATGCACCCGCAAGATCCAAAGCTTTCGACATGGTTGGGGACAGAGAGATTTGGGGGAAAAGCGATTAGGGGCTTGGAACAGATTAGGAGGACTAGAATCGCTCGAGTTCGAGCAGGGAACAGTAGCAGCAGCTAACCCTAGTTGAGTAGGAGGCGAAAAGTTGGGCGCGGAGGCGGAAGACGAAGCGATTGGCTGATTTGGGGAAGATGATGGAATCTTTTTCTCTCTCCCCGCTTTTTATAGAGCCGAAACCGACTAACGGGCTTGGGCCACACAGTCGGTACTAGGCCACCAAGACATGAGTTCCTACAATAGCATGCTCCATATGGGCCGCCCGCAGGCTGAGTTGAAATTATAGTACTGGTGCTACCAACAGGAGCCGATGAGGTAAACAGATATGCTTCATGAGAGCCTTATTGCTAAACAAATATGTTTGGGTATCTGTCTTATCCACCAGGTCTTGAGGATATATCCTTGCAAGGATCACAAGATGGTCTTCATTAAAATTGGGGATGCAGGTATCTTTCTCGAGTACACCTGACCACGCCGAGGATTTATCTTCATAAAGTGGTACTCGGCCTACATGCGTGGCCATCAGTTGCCATGAGCAACATTATTCCAGCCGACATGACGCTGAAGAGTCTAACTTTCGAATAGTGCACTACTCGGGAGAGACTATAAATTTCTCATTCCTGCTGACATGATGCGGAGGAGTCTAACTTCTGAGTGGGACGCCACTCGGGAAAGACTATAAACCCCCCTTCCAGCTGACATGAAGCTGAAGAGTCCCATATACGAGTAGCATCCTACTCGGTAAGACTATAAATCATATTCCGGTTGGCATGATACCGAAGAGTCTCATATACCAGTAATATACTATTCGGGAAAGACTATCAGGTTAAAGATCTTTGACTTTATGTTTAATTGTCTTCACAATTAAGCACAAAGTTGGGGGCTACACCTAATAGGTGTGCCTATTCGGCGCACACTATTCATACATCTACATGAAGCCCTTCATAGCCTCGCTGCCAGCTGACATGAAGCAGGACTCGGGAAGAAGACGCACTCGGACAAAGAGTACTCGGGAGCAATGCACTCGGGCAATCTTCACCGTGGAGGACGAGCACTCGGCATCAGCTGTGACTCAACTATGAAGGTCTCAGGGGCTACTGTGGAGTTATGGGCCCCGGGTACCTCACCACCAGCATATGGGCTACTCGGATAGAGGATGGGCTGAACCATGCACTTAGAGATAAGATAGCACCCAGCAGACTTTGCCTTGTAAGATAAGGAAAATATAGTCCTAGTCGGATAAGTTTCTATGTCTAAGAAGGAAATCCCTTGGCCGTATCTGGCTGGGATTCCT
Organism: Oryza meyeriana var. granulata; assembly: GCA_003991445.1. NCBI lineage: Eukaryota > Viridiplantae > Streptophyta > Magnoliopsida > Poales > Poaceae > Oryza > Oryza meyeriana. Next base: position 10,087 of record RYFJ01004326.1, read on the forward strand.
ATCCTGTACCCCTGCCCCCCAGTATTAAAGGGAGGCAGGGCACCCACTGAGGGCAGGTTCACGAAACCGAGACACAGAAGATCATTGATCGAGAAACACCTCAAAGGAATACCACCACAACTGGACGTAGGGTATTACCTCACATCGAGGGCCTGAACCAGTATAAAACTCTCTCGTGTTCCTTTGCAATCCATCGGATTTCCCATCGCCGAGTAGCCCCGTGTTATTATTGCCGGTGTAAAACATCGACACCCGGTTGCCCTAGCCGACTCAGCGAGGACATGGCTAACAAGGCTCCCGAAGCGGTCGATCGGTTCCGGAGGAGAACTCACTGAGCGGTTCATCGCTAACTTCCAGGGGACCTACGTGAGGCCGTCTTCCGAGCACGATCTATATTAGCTGCACCAGAGGAAGAACAAGTCTCTGCATGAATTTATCAAGAGGTTCTCCGAGAAGTGCAACCAGATCCCAATGATCAAGGACGAGGTTGTCATTGACGCCTTCCGCAAGGGAGTAAAGGACGCCCCATTTATTGCGAAATTCACTCGGAAGCCCCCAGCCACTGTTAGGGCTCTCTTCGTTATGGCAAATAAATACGCCGACTCAGCCGAGGCAGTCGCAGAGACCCTCAACGAGAAGAAAGAGCCCTGGCAGAAAGACCAAAAGGCAAAAGCCGACAACGAGCCATCGCAGAACAAGTCCAGCAGCCGCAAGAGAAAGTCGAACAACGAAGTGGCCAACATGGAGCGCACTCGGTCGTGGCCCCCAAGAAACAACGACTACCAGAAGGTTATGAATGGGCCTTGCCCCTTCCACCCCAAGGGCAAGCACGCGGCCAAAGATTGCTTCATGCTCAAGAAGTTTGCTTCCGAGCAGGCTTCATCATCTGGCACCGACAAATATAAAGACAAGCCAGATTCAGGCTCACCCAACAATTTTTAAGGTCCCCAAGCCAAGCTCAACCATATCTTTGGAGGGTTGTTTGCGTATGAGTCCAAGCGAAAGCAGAAGCTCACAAAAAACGACGTCAACGCGGTCTCTACAGCAGATGCCCCCCAGTACTTGCGCTGGTCAGAGATGTCCATCACATTCAACCGCGTAGATCATCCAGATCGGGTTTCACACCCGGGACGTTACCCACTCGTCCTGGACCCGATCGTCAAGAACATCAAGTTGAAAAAGGTCCTCATAGACGGAGGTAGCGCGCTCAACATCCTCTTCGCCAAGACCCTGGATGAGATGAAAATCCCTCACTCAGAACTGCGACCAAGTACTGCGCCCTTCCACGGGATAATTCTAGGCCTGTCTTTAACACCCCTCAAGCAGATAACCCTACCGGTCACCTTCGGCACGCAACATAACTTCCGCACAGAAAATATCTGCTTCGAGGTTGCCGACTTCGAGACCATGTATCACGCTATACTCGGATAACTGGCGCTCACCAAATTCATGGCGATACCGCACTATACCTACATGGTACTCAAGATGCGTGGACCATCCAAAGTTCTCTCCCTTCACAGCAACATCAAGCAAGTGTTCACCTGCGACAAGGGGAGCTGCGAGTAGGCTCAATCACAAGAGGCGGCAGTCAGACGCAACAGCATTCGGCAAGCCGTCACAACTGAAGTCAAGGATGACCAAGTTCCAGTGAAAATAGCAGCAAAGTTGGGAATTTCAGCGGACTCTGACACGAAGAAGATCCCTCTGGACCCTTCCGACCCCTCCAAGACTGCTCTAGTCGGGACCGGACTCGACCCCAAATAGGAAGACGCGCTCGTCACCTTCCTCCAAACCAACAAGAATATCTTCGCATGGAAACCGTCCGACATGCCGGGCGTACCAAGGGAGCTGATCAAGCACGCCCTAAATGTCAAGACAGACGCCAAGCTAGTCAAGCAACGGCTACGGCGCTTCGCACAAGACCAGAAAGATGCTATTCGGGAGGAGATAACCAAGCTTCTCGTAGCTGGGTTCATCAAAGAGGTCTATCACCCGGATTGGCTGGCAAACCCAGTCCTAGTCCGGAAGAAAAACGGTAAATGGTGCATGTGCGTCGATTACACCGATCTCAACAAGGCATGCCCCAAGGATCCATTTGGTCTACCAAGAATAGATCAGGTGGTGGATTCAACCGCAGGGTGTGAACTTCTCAGCTTTCTCGATTGTTACTCGGGATACCATCAAATCAGCCTAAAGGAGCAGGACTGCTTAAAGACATCTTTCATCACGCCGTTTGAAGCATACTGCTACATCACTATGCCGTTCGGTTTGAAAAACGCTGGAGCAACGTATCAACGAGCAATTCAGCGGTGTCTACACACTCAGATCAGGCGCAATGTGGAGGCCTACGTCGATGATGTGGTGATCAAGACCAAGTCCAAAGAAGACCTCATCGCTGACCTGGAGGAAACCTTCCAAAATCTTCGAAGATTCAAGATAAAGTTGAACCTGAAAAAGTGCGCCTTCGGAGTGCCATCCGGCAAGCTACTCGGCTTCATCGTCTCACATCGCGGCATTGAGGCCAACCCGGAGAAAGTCAATGCAATCATGAACATGGCACCCCGACTAACCAGAAGGACGACCAGAAGCTGACAGGCTGCATGGCGGCGCTTAGCAGATTTATTTCCTGACTGGGCGAACGGGGCATGCCCTTTTTCAAGCTATTAAAGAAAGCAGACAATTTCCAATAGACTCCCAAAGCCCAGCAAACCTTCGAAGACTTCAAGAAATTTCTTACATCACCACCCATGTTGGCGTCTCCCATGCCCCAAGAGCCATTAATGCTATATCTGGCGGCAACCACCTAGGTAGTTAGCACGGTGCTGGTGGTCGAGCGATCCGAACCAGGTCACATACAGAAGATACAACAGCTAGTCTAGTTTGTCAGCGAGGTCCTAGCCGACTCAAAGATGAGATATCCGCAGGTCCAAGAGCTGCTCTATGGCCTACTCATCACTGTCCGGAAGCTGGTGCACTATTTTCAATCACACCAAGTCACAGTGGTCACATCGTATCCACTCAGGGACGTCCTGCATAACCGCGAGGCCACCGGCCGAATCGCTAAATGGGCGCTCGAGTTGATGGCGTTCGACATCACCTTTCAGCCACGGACAGCAATTAAATCACAAGCTCTAACCGACTTCGTGGCCGAGTGGACAGAAGTTCAGATGCCTACATCAACAGTGAAGCTAGAGTACTGGACAATGTACTTCGATGGTTCTCTATGGATCGGCAGCGCCGGGGCCGGCGTGGTACTGACGTCCCCCACCAGTGAAAAACTCAAGTACGTCCTCCAGATCCACTTCCCGGCTTCCCATAATGTCGCCGAGTACGAGGCATTAATCCACGGGCTCCGCATCGCCATATCACTCGGCATCCACCGACTGGTTGTGCGAGGAGACTCTCAACTCGTGGTGAACCATGTCATGAAATACTGGACATGCCTTGACGACGCCATGGCAGCATACTGTCAGCAGGTCCGAAAGCTGGAAAACAAGTTCGACGGGCTGGAGATAACACATGTCCTACGACAATACAATAATGCTCTAGACGAATTGGCAAACATGGGATCCAAGCGAGAAGCGCTCCCGACAGAGATCTTCGTCGAGCAACTTATGGAGCCGTCAGTCAAGAAGAAACCAATGCCAGAGCAGTCGGGAGGCGAACCTACCCCGGCAACAGAGGAAGTACTGAACATATGTCACGATTGGCAGACTCCTGTTCTCAAATTCCTCCTGGATGATGAACTCCTAGATGATCACAGTCAAGCCGGATAGATCAAACGTTGAAGCAAGAGTTTCCTAGTCATCGGAGAAGACCTGTACCGAAGAAGTGCATCCAGTGTCCTCATGCGCTGCGTCACCACCAAGGAGGGCAAGTAGATTCAGCAATCGATCCACTCGGGCATATGTGGTAACCATGCCACATCCAGGACGTTAGTCGGAAAGGCTTACCGGTAGGGATTTTTCTGGCCAACAGCAATAACAGATGTAAAAGACATAGTTTGCACATGCGAGGGTTGCCAGTTCTATGCACGACAAACAAATCTTCCAGCCCAAGAACTTCAAACAATCCCAATCTCTTGGCCCTTTGCAGTATGGGGGCTTGACATGGTCGGGCCTTTCAAGAAAATGCCAGGAGGGTTCACACACTTGTTCGTCGCAGTTGATAAATTCACGAAGTGGTTGAGGCAAAACCTGTTGCTACCATAACAGCGGCACGAGCAAAGGACTTCATCATGAGTATATTATACCGATTCGGGGTCCCTAACCGCATCATCACGAACAATGGTACTCAGTTCACGGGCGGTGTATTTCAAGATTTCTGTGACGATTTCGGCATCAAAATCTATTATGCATCTATGGCACACCCGCGGAATAATGGGCAGGTTGAACGTGCAAATGGTATGGTCTTACAAGGTATCAAGGCCAGGATATTTGACCGACTACAACCACACGCGGGCTGGTGGGTACAAGAACTCCCATTCGTTCTCTGGTCTCTCAGAACCACGGCTAGTCGGGCAACAGGGCAATCCCCTTTCTTTCTGGTCTATGGTGCTGTTAACGCCAAAATTTGGTATGGATCTTTATTAGGTTCGGTTAAGGGACAAATCACAGATGACTGGCGGAAGTTGATCCAGAAGAAACCGAATTTAGGAAGTGATCGTGAAGACCACAGTATGGCAGTTATTTATTAGATTTGTTAATTAGGGAATATTAATATTTTATCTTTTAGGAAACCTGATCTCGTGTCCGATCGGGTCTCATTAGTTATTTCCTTTTGTAATTAGGAAACTCCTGTTTCGTATCGGATCAGGATTGTATCAACTCGGGGTATAAATACATATGCCCGGGTGCTTTGTAAGACATCTCAACAACACAGATCAATACAATTTCGGCGCATCGCCACCCTTTCGACGAGTTCTTGCTTCTCGAGCCGGGCTGCATTGGTTAAGTTCGACCTCCTGTGAGAGGGTAAGTCTCGTCACCCCGGCTACCGTATCGGCTAGGACTTCCTTGGTTAGGTCCGATATTCTAGTCGGATCACGGTAGTCGGCTTACCACGATATATCTGCTCTGTCTACGGCTACATCAGTTAGGTTTGATCTCTTAGGCCGATTGGGTATATCACATCACGCGTGCACAGATTTTATCAGCTTATTGGGTACGATTTATCACCAGTTTGTGCTGCATCGGTTGGGTCCGACCTACTAAACTGTTAGCGATAAATCGTTCCTGTTGGGTTGATGGTTTTTATGCAAGTGTTTTATCGGGATGTATAGCCGATAAGTTACTATATCTTGCATCACGATCGCATTAGATTTCTCGGCTCATCGAGGTTCTATTATCATTACTAGTCTGTGCTGCAACGGTTAGGTCCGATCTACTAGACTGGTGGTAATAATTCTACCCTTGTTGGGACGATGGGTGTCTATGCGACGTTTTATCGGAGTGTTTAGCCGATGAGTTATCTTTTATTAAATACATCCGACTGTATTATCTCTTTTATGTATTTACAATATCATCGGGTTTCTAGCCGATGCATATATTTTGTTGGCAGTCGGTTAGTTTGATAAATACGATTAATCTAGTCTCTATCGGTCTAGTGTTGTTAAGGTTAACCTTATACTATCTCGGTTCAGTCCGATCTATCAAGGTTGATATTAATAGTACGACCATCGGTAGCTACTAGGTTTTGTCTCATCCAAAGTAAAATAAAGCCGATTGTACTGATTAATTGCTATCTACTCACTTTTATTGCAATCGACTGCAGAATAGCGAGTTAATTCATTTATTTATTTTCCCTATCTTTGCCATCATCGGCTTCCAGTCAATGTATAAGTGCTACAGTCCACATCGGCTATCGGCCAATGAAACGAGTCCAAATCGGCTTCTAGCCGATTGGCTCACTAGCCTAATATTTTTTCCTTGTCAATTGCAGGGTCAAATTGACTGGCACGCCTATGAACCTCAAGATTTAGGACCTACACTGGAGTTAAGCAAATCTCCCAGGCCTTCGCGTGTCTATAGGCGCCGAACCAGATCATCGGCTCGTTCCTGACGCTGCCGGTGATTTTCGGTGTCAACACATTTTTGGCACGCCCGGTGGGACGCGAAGTTTCAACCCAAAGTTTCATCATGACTGAAAAAGAGATCAAACAAGATAATATGATTCCAGTCACTATGGAAGATCTAACCGAAGAGCAAAAACAGCAAGTCGAGCAGAATATGGCCAATTTTCAGAAACTTTGTTTAGAATCTTTTGGTATGACGCGACAAGGGCCAATTCAGAAGACCCAATTTCCAAAACCAGTTTTGTTTGGTGAATCGAGCCGTACACCACCTGAAAGTCCACCAAAACCCTTACAAGATATGGTGAATGAAGCAGTGCATCACGCGCTTATTAATCAATCAGGAGTATTGGTGAACACGCTGCATAGTCTTATCAAGAAAACGGTGGATGGATCAATTGCTCAAGAGCCTAATCGGGGTCCTGTTTACCTCCCACCAAAGATAGAGCCAAATCAAGTCATTTATGGCACCACAAAAGATATACTGGAAAACTTGTTTTCACAGAACTACGCTGGGGGGCAACAAGATGTTCCTACTGGATACCATCGGACTGCTATGGGGGATATCAACAAAATTATCCAGGAGGTATGGCCGATTCAGGTAATTATCAGAGAGAATATCCTAGGCAGAATCGGGTACCAACTCCACCTATACAGTATCAACAGGAAAACCCGAGGGAGGAGGATTTATCGACAAAGGTTGCAGAAATAGTAAGGGAGCAATTTGGGATAAAACCGAAAGAGCAAACCTTTATGTATCGGCATCCGTATCCCGAGTGGTTTGACAGAGTTCCATTGCCACACCGATACAGAGTCCCAGATTTTTCTAAGTTCTCAGGACAAGACAGTATATCTACAGTTGAGCATATCAGCCAATTCTTGGCGCAGTGTGGAGAGGCATCGGCTGAAGAGGCGTTAAGGGTTAGATTTTTCCCCTTATCATTGTCCTGATCGGCCTTTACATGGTTTTCTTCTTTACCGCCAAATTCAGTTCGAGGATGGGCCGATCTGGAGAAACAATTTCATAAATACTTTTTTGCTAGGATCCACGAGATGAGATTGACAAATTTAACATCGGTTAGACAGAGGCCAAACGAAACAGTCTCGGAATACGTCCAGCGGTTTCGGGACATCAGAAACCGATGTTATAGTTTAAATTTGAGCGATGGGCACCTAGCCGAGTTGGCTTTCCAGGGTCTTTTGGCTCCAATTAAAGAGAGGTTTTCATCACAGGAGTTCGAAAGCTTGACGCACCTGGTACAGAAGGTATTGGCTCATGAAAGCTGATTTCAGGAAGCAAAAAAGGAAAAGTTCTAGCAAAGGATTGCTCAAATGCAAGCTTATTCATCGGACTCAGATGATGAGGGATCCGATGTTGAAGTTGGATTGGCAGAGTGGGCTAGAAACAAGAAATCAGTATCATGCCCGTGGGTGAAAGATATTGGCAAGGAGGAGCGATATGATTTTGACGTCAACAAAGCGGATAAGATCTTCGATCTATTGTTACAGGAGAAACAGATACAGCACCCGCCAAATCATGTAATTCCATCAGCCGAAGAACTAAAAAAGAAGAGATACTGCAAATGGCATAATACGATATCGCACCACACCAACGAATCCAAAGTTTTTCGGCAACAAATTCAATCGGCTGTCGAACAGGGAAGAATCAAATTTGAAGACAAGAAGCCGATGAGGATTGATGGACACCCGTTCCCCGTGAACGTGGTTTATGCAAGATCATCGTCAAGAGGTCAGGCCGATGAAGAAAGTCGTTGGGATCATAGAAAATCAAGGATTACTTCATCGGACATGATAGAAAAATATTCAAAGTGCGAAGAACAGTGGATTGAGACGGACAGGGAGAGATATAATCCGCATTGGAATTGTCCGTTCTTCCGTTTCTGCTGGGATCAAGGGATGAGGTTGCCGTCAATTGAAGATTGCCCTGAGTGCAATAATCTGAGGTCTCAGCAGGTTCAGCAGGAAAAGTTTTTGTAAGATCGGATACTTGAAAGACGAGCATCGGTACACAGCCGGTTGGGGCCGATCCATGAAGAATTCTTTGAAGAAAATGATGAGGAAGTACATGGAAAACGACAAATCCAAAATCCTCAATGGTGTTCTAGTGGAATATTCACAAAAAATCAAAAGAGAAGGGCACAGTGGCTACAGCACCGAGAGCAGCATGAAGAACAACGGCAAGATCAGGAAGAAGCTGGTCATCGTCACAAAAGGACTAAATGGGTATAGCGTGTAAAGAGGAAGGCTGATGAGGTTGATCCATCGGCTCTAGTAAACATGGTTTTCTTTTTGCCTCGAGAATACAAAGCACTCTCATCGGACGAGGAGGGCAATGAAGAGCTTTTTGCTCAGCTAACACTACAACCCGATCAGGCTATATTTGATAAGCCTGAGGAATCAGAGCATCGGCATTTGAAGCCATTATATATCAAGGGCTATGTGAATGGGAAGCCGATGACAAAGATGCTGGTTGATGGGGGAGCGGCTGTTAATCTAATGACGTATGCTACATATCGGAAACTAGGGAAAACCGCCGAAGACTTGATCAAGACGAATATGGTGTTAAAAGATTTCGGTGGGAACTCATCGGAGGCAAAAGGCGTGTTGAACGTGGAATTGACAGTGGGGAACAAGACATTACCTACCACATTTTTTGTCATCGATGAGAAAGATCATATAGTCTGCTTCTCGGCAGGGATTGGATTCACGCAAACTGTTGCGTGCCCTCGACGATGCATCAAAGACTGATACAGTGGCAAGGGGATCAAGTTGAGATAATCCTAGCAGATCGGTCGACCAACATTGCAATGACCGATTTGCCGGTCTGGAAGGCCGATGGTGTTGATTGTTTATCCGAAAAAACATGGGAAGGAGATTATCTTAAGGTCACTAGTCAAGGGATACAGCCGATTCGGCAAGTCGGCTCCGAATTGTTACTATGATGGGCTCAATTGAAGATTTCGAAGGAAAATTGAGACAAGGGTTTATGTCGGCTGATGATTTGGAGGAGATTGATATAGGACCAAGAGATAGACCAAGGCCGACGTACATAAGTAAAAAATTGTGTCCCAAATTGTGAGAAGAATTAATAAAATTGTTGAAAGAATATCGGGATTGTTTTGCTTGGGAATATCATGAGATGCCAGGATTAAGCCGATCAATTGTTGAACATCGGCTTCCTATTAAACCAAGATATCGGCCGTTTAAACAAGCTCCAAGGAGGTTTAAAGCGGAGTTGTATGAGCCAATCAAAGCGGAAATCACAAGGTTATATGATGCAAAGTTTATAAGGCCATGCCGATATGCTGAGTGGGTTTCTAATATCGTCCCGGTGGAAAAGAAGAATGGAAAATTAAGAATATGTATTGATTTCCGGGATTTAAATAAGGCTATCCCCAAGGATGAGTACCTGATGCCGATAGCAGATATGCTGGTGGACGCAGCATCAGGCCACAAAATTATTAGCTTCATGGACGGCAATGTAGGATACAATCAAATTTTTATGGCAGAAAAAGATATACATAAGACTGCGTTTCGGTGTCCTGGAGCTATCGGCTTATATGAGTGGGTAGTAATGACATTTGGATTGAAAAGTGCCGGTGCGACTTATCAGAGGGTGACGAATTATATATTTCATGATCTCATCGGCTTATTAGTGGAAATTTACATCGATGATGTGGTGGTCAAGTCCAAGAGTAATGAAAGCCATATAGCCGATTTACGGAAAGTGCTGGAAAGGGCAAAGAAATATGGATTAAGGATGAATCCCAATAAATGCGCTTTTGGTGTATCGGCTGGGCAGTTTTTGGGTTTTATGGTTCATGAACGAGGAATTGAAGTTAGTCAACAGAGTATCAAAGCCATCAAGAATACAGAACCACCAGTCAACAAGACAAAGCTACAGTCGTTGATCAGCAAGATTAATTTTGTAAGGAGATTCATATCAAATTTATTAGGAAGGATTGAGCCTTTTACTCCGTTATTGAAGTTGAAAGCCGATCAAGAGTTTGTGTGGGGGGCAGAACAGCAGAAATGTCCATGTTTTACACCGGCAATAAATATATGGGGCTACTCGGCGGATGGAAACTCGGTGGATTGCAAAGGAACACGGGGAGATTTATACTGGTTCAGGCCCTCGATGTGAGGTAATACCCTACATCCAGTTGTGGTGGTATTCCTTTGAGGATTTGTGGTGGCGATTCTGGTGAACCAACTCAACCTGCCCTCAGGGGGCGCCCTGCCTCCCCTTATATATTGGGGGACAAGGTTACAAGGTAGGAGTCCCAGCCGGATTACGGCCAAGGGATCTCCTCTTAGAGATATAACGCACCCAACTAGGACTGTGTTTTCCTTATCATACAAGGCAGAGTCGGCTAGGGATTACTATATCTCTAATTACAAGGCCAGGCCCATCCTCTATCCGAGTGGCCCATATGCTTGTCATGAGGTACCCGGGGCCCATGGCACCCACAAGAAAGCATTTGATGAGATCAAGAGTTATCTAAATTCCCCGCCTGTTTTGATTCCACCGCAGAGAGGAGTGCCATTCAAGTTATACCTATCGGCCGATGAAAAATCCATCGGGTCTGTCTTAATACAGGAATTTGAAGGGAAGGAGCGAGTTGTGTTTTATCTGAGCAGAAGGCTTTTGGATGCTGAAACGAGATATCCTGCAGTGGAGAAATTATGCCTTTGTTTATATTTCTCATGCACGAAGTTAAGGCATTATATCCTATCAGCGGAGTGCACGGTGGTTTGCAAAGCCGATCTGGTGAAATATATGTTGTCGGCTCCAGTTTTGAAAGGGCAAGTTGGTAAGTGGGTTTTTGCCTTAACAGAGTTCGACTTGAGGTATGAATCGGCTAAAGCGATCAAGGAACAAGCAGTGGCCGATTTCATTGTGCAACACATAGGAGTTCATGAAGATTATGTGGAGCCGATCCCTTGGACTTTGTTTTTTGATGGATCGGTTTGCAAACATGGATCGGGTATCGGACTGGTCATTATATCACCTCGGGGGGCAAGTTTTGAGTTTGCCTTTACAATTAAACCCTATTGGACCAATAATCAGGCAGAATACGAGGCAGTGCTAAAAGAACTTCGACTTTTAAAGGAGATCGGGGCCGATACCATAGAGATTGTTGGAGATTCTTTATTAGTGATCAAGCAATTATCTGGGGAATATGAGTGCAGGGATGGCATTTTAAGGTCATATCATGAAGAATGCAGAGATTTGTTGAAAGATTTCAGGATGGTATTGTTAGATCATATCCCTAGAGAACAGAACTTAGAAGCTAATGATCTTACGCAAATTGCTTCTAGTTATTGGCTGAATAGACAGATCGAGGTTGAAAAAGCCGATTGTGATATTCAAGATAAAGCCGATGATTGGAGACAGGAGATTATTGAATATTTGCAAAACCCGTCACAATCAGTTTCCAGGAAGCTTCGGTATAAAGCTACTAAGTATGTGTTGCTTGATGGAGAGTTATATTATCGGACTTTTGAAGGGGTTCTGCTGAGGTGCCTAAATTTGGAAGAAGCCAAAGTGGTTATGTGCGAAGTGCATGAGGGCGTTTGTGGAACTCATCAATCGGCCCATAAGATGAAGTGGATATTAGAAGAGTAGGGTACTTTGGCCGACAATGTTGGAAGATTGCTTCAAATATTATAAAGGATGTCAAGATTGCCAGAGGTTTGGGAATATATAGCGAGCACCAGCATCGGCTATGAATCCTATCATCAAACCGTGGCCGTTCAGAGGGATGGGAAATTGATATGATCGGGCCAGGTTTACCTCCATCAAGTAAGGGCATAAATATTATTGGCAGCAACAGATTATTTTACAAAGTGGGTGGAAGAGATTCCTTTGAAGAAAGTTACGTCCAAAGAAGCGATCGAGTGTGTAAAAGAGCATATAATTTCATCGTTTGGAATTCCTCGGACGATAACTACCGATCAGGATCTATTTCGTGTTCCGATGAGTTCAACAGTTTGCTGCCGGTATGGGAATTAAGTTATTGAATTCGTCACCTTATTATGCTCAAGCTAATGGACAGGCAGAAGCTTCTAATAAGAGTTTAATCAAGTTAATTAAGCGGAAGATTGATGAACAGCCGCAAAGATGGCATACTACATTAGCCGACTCATTATGGGCCTATCGGATGCATGTCACGGTCTACTCGGGTACCACCATACCAATTAGTATATGGACATGAGCAGTTTTCCTTAGGAAACTAACATCGGTCTAGGAGAATTTCTTTTGCAAATCCAATTGGACAGCCAATGATCATTGATAACTTGATGACAGATGAACTCGAATGATTTGGCTCAGAATCTGTAAGGGCACTGGAAAGGATCAAGGAAAAAGCTAGGCGCTAGGCATTATAATAAAAAAAGGTGATGAATATTTAAAATCGTTTACTGAGGGAGATCTTGTATGGAAGTTGATTTTGCCGATTAGGTCCAAAGATAGTAAATTCGGAAAGGGTCGCCTAATGGAAGGGCCCTATCGGATTAATCGTTGCTACCTGGCAATGCCTACATATTGGAAGACCTTGAGGTACAGAGTTCCTAAAGCACTATAATGGGGAAAAATATCTCAAGAAGTACTATCTAGCATTTGGAGTCAACTCTTGAATCGGGTTAGATGTAGCCGATTTCTAAAATAGTTCGAGGCAAAAGCCAATGTTGTTACATCGCCTAAAGATAGCCGATATCAATTGATATCGCCTTTAGATCAAATAAATAAAACATCAAGGGAAGATTGAAAGAAACAGACAACAGAGACGATCAGATTATATTACAGCAAAAGGTTAATCGGCATGTTTCAAAAAACCATCAGTCATTAATGTTAGGATTTACAAAAATTTTTGGATTGTTTCGATCGCGTGCAGGCGGATTTGGTCAATCTCATCGATGACATGAATGTCTTCTTCGTCGGAGCCAGGGATAGTCTTCAAGTTCTTGCGCTGGTGGACGACTCGACGCACTGCTGGTGCAACGTTGGCTTCTTGGTTTTGTATAGCTTGAGGCAGGCCGATGAGCTGGGATTCTGTTGTTTCAATATCCTTGTGGATTTTTTCAAGTTCTGCCAGTAAACCAGCTTCCCTTTTCTTCAGTTGGTTTAGTTGGTTGGAGTTCTGAGGCAGCTGCCAAATCGTCAAGCTTCTTCTTTTCTGTTTGGGATGACAGCCGATCGTTTTGGATGCCTTGGGCTATCTTCTATTGATCAGCACGATCGGCTATACGCTGCCTGAGCTTGATGAGTTGGAATCTCTGGGACTCTAAGTATGCAGCAGGGGTCAACGCGTCAACGAGCTCTTCGGGCAAATGATGCTCAATTTCTGCGAATCTTGCCCGGATCGGCCCGCAATCTTCCACCAAGCTTGATCGGTTTTGTCGGGTCTTTTCTAGCAGGACGAGTGATATTCAACAAGTATTCACGCACATCGGCTGAGAAAGATGGTTTGGTTACCGCGCTGGTGGCTGTTGCCTCATCTGCCTCTAAGTACTTGCCGATGTCGAAGGAGAACAAATCGGCTAAGGACTGTAAATTGACATCGGTAAAAGAATCAGTAAAGGGTTAAAATGAAATGTGAAGGTAAAGAGATTACCTGAGGCAAGACGTTGGTGGCTTGAGCGGCATCAGCATCAAGTGGAGGTGAGTAGTTGTTCTTCAGATGGCCGATTGCCTGCTGATGAAAATAGAATAGCCGGCCTCAACAACGGCTGGACTGGTACTGAGTTGGAACAGCTGCAGAGGTTATCGGCACGATGCTTGGAAGGATATCAGCAGAAGGTTGAGGTTCAGGAGCCGATGACTCGAGCTGAAAATAAAATTAATGAGAAAGATGGGAAACAGATAATATTAAGACTTGGCACATACCCGCGGAGATGAGGGGGCCGATGTTGTTTGAATAGTAGGTGGCGCCATGACCACGACATCGGCACTGGTTTTCTGCTTCTTGTGAGAAGGGCGGTGTGCCAGCTTCTTGCGTTTTTGTCCTGCCGGCCATGGCATCTGGAGAAGAGCCGATGGAGAGGGAGCACCGTGCCCTAAGTGCGATTGGCCGATGGTGGTGTGACATGATCGGCCGGCCACTGGTGCTTGTTGTCGGTGGCTCCACGTTGACAGCCTGCAAGGTTAGATTTTAAGAGATGATCGGAGATGGTGATTAGGGCTTATGGGGTGTTACCTCTTCATCGGATTCGACGTAGTCGGCGTTGAGGCGAGAGCAGTAATGGATGGCCGATAAGTTGAACAGGTGTTTCTTCCATTCTGACCACCATCGGACAAAGAGCATTGTGTTGGCAGTACATACTTCCACGTCAGTGGCGGTGCCCAGAAGTAGGGATTCTGTTAGAGTCCGCATCCGATCATATTCTAAAGCGTTGCTAACGTTGCCCCGGGCCTGAAGTTTGTCAATGAAGAACAGGCCAATTGGAAGTTGACCAAGACCAAGCTGGCGAGAGCTGACCAATGGATGATAGAATTCGTATGATGGTTGTGATCGGCCCTGAGAGAAGCCAGTCGGCAGCAGGCAAGGGGAAATAGCCGATAGAAATATGGTCTTTGACTCATCGTCTTCCAAAGCATCAAGCGGATTGAAATTGGAAGTCTCAAATGATGATGCATCATCATATGCGAACCAAAGCGTGGCCTCCTTGGTAAATCCATAATAAAAACCCTTGAACCATTGACTGAGTCCAATAGGGGTCATCTTACAGCCAGGGAGGGCCGATGCAGCTTCGCCCATGGAGATACATCGGCGGAAGATGGGTCCTTGGTCTTCTGTATGATCGGCCAGGAAAGATTGATTGAGGAAGGAAGTCTCAGGGATGGCCTTGGATGTATAAACAGTGAGCCAAAGTTGCACAAACCACCAAGGACCCCCAATATGGCTGACTGGCTGACCGGCCGATAGCTTAACTGTCACCTGATGCAGGAGTTGATAAGTGGCGCCAAGAAGGTATTGCCCCAAGGGGACTTGTTTCCGATCGGCCAAGCATTCTGCCAAGCACTACATGTTGGTTGTTGGGCCGAGGGTTGCACCACCAAAAACGAATCGTTCCAACCACAAGTTCAGGAAAGCAACATGTTCTCGATCGTCGACTGGCCTAGTTCCCTTGTTGTGGATTGATATATACTTGGACCAACCGCCGATATTCTTCGTCTGCAGCCGATGGGTAGGCTTGAATCGGAGGTTGAGGGGATTGATATAACCCATGGTTTTGAGGCAGGTGAGCATGGTTACATCCATCAGTGTTGGAGTCATCGGCCCGTGTCCAAACATAAAAGCATTGAGGGCGTCTGACTAGAAATACGAAGCCGATGCGAGCAAGGGTTCGTTCTTCTCCATTTCGGCCAAGGAAAGATTGATGCAGTGGCCGATATCCGCTTCATCCCAGAGAGTTTTTTTCATGGCCGATACCCTGATATACCAGTTCCTCCACCTAGGAAGCTTGCTAGGCCATGATCTGAAACTGTTGGTCCAGTCGCTGGCTAGCATGGCGGAGTTCTTGAAAGGGATGCGTTGGGTTTTGGCGATGATGAAGTCTACAGGATCTTCGCTACCCATTGGGCCGTGGTAGAAGAAATTTGGGTAGTCGGCGGCCGGAATTAAGACTTGGTTTCTAAGGTTCTACAGTAAATAAGAACATAGCGAAGAACAGATGAGGAACATGGTAGATTGAATCTGTCTAGACTATGAAACCAGCGAAAACAATCGGATAGAAAGGTTACCTCAGGAACTGCGGATGCTGATGCCATTGCGCGAGGAGAAAATGGACGTGAATCGGCGGTGGAAAAAGAGAGTCGCGGTGGTTCGCCTGAGTTCGCCGGAGTTCGTTGAGATATAGGAAGTTGAAGCGGAAGGGCTCTGGTGATGTGAAAGCATAAAAAAGGGACGCTAGGAAGACGAAGCAGCTTATAGAGGTATGATGACCGGGCGGAAATCGAGGCCGTTGGCACTATTTCAAACAATTAAGGAAAGTGGGCTACCTTGGGCCGCCTCGGTGTGAAAAGAATCTAAAAGCCCAGATGAAGAAATTTTGAAGTCTTATAGAAAACTCCGAAATTGTGGGGCATGTGTTAATGCCAAAATTTGGTATGGATCTTTATTAGGTTCGGTTAAGGGACAAATCACAGATGACTGGCGGAAGTTGATCCAGAGGAAACCGAATTTAGGAAGGGATCGTGAAGACCACAGTATGGCAGTTATTTATCAGATTTGTTAATTAGGGAATACTAATATTTTATCTTTTAGGAAACCTGATCTCGTGTCCGATCGGGTCTCATTAGTTATTTTCTTCTGTAATTAGGAAACTCCTGTTTCATATCCGATCAGGATTGTATCAACTCGGGGTATAAATACGTATGCCCGGGTGCTTTGTAAGACATCTCAACAACACAGATCAATACAATTTTGGCGCATCGCCACCCTTTCGACGAGTTCTTGCTTCTCGAGCCGGGCTGCATCGGTTAAGTTCGACCTCCTGCGAGAGGGTAAGTCTCGTCACCCCGGCTACTGTATCGGCTAGGACTTCCTCGGTTAGGTCCGATATTCTAGTCGGATCACGGTAGTCGGCTTACCACGATATATCTGCTCTGTCTACGGCTGCATCAGTTAGGTTTGATCTCTTAGGCCGATTGGGTATATCACATCACGCGTGCATAGATTTTATCAGCTTATTGGGTACGATTTATCACCAGTTTGTGCTGCATCGGTTGGGTCCGACCTACTAAACTGTTAGCGATAAATCGTTCCTATTGGGTTGATGGTTTTTATGCAAGCGTTTTATCGGGATGTATAGCCGATAAGTTACTATATCTTGCATCACGATCGCATTAGATTTATCGGCTCATCGAGGTTCTATTATCATTACCAGTCTGTGCTGCAATGGTTAGGTCCGATCTACTAGACTGGTGGTAATAATTCTACCCTTGTTGGGCCGATGGGTGTCTATGCGACGTTTTATCGGAGTGTTTAGCCAATGAGTTATCTTTTATTAAATACATCCGACTGCATTATCTCTTTTATGTATTTACAATATCATCGGGTTTCTAGCCGATGCATATATTTTGTTGGCAGTCGGTTAGTTTGATAAATACGATTAATCTAGTCTCTATCGGTCTAGTGTTGTTAAGGTTAACCTTATACTGTCTCGGTTTAGTCCGATCTATCAAGGTTGATATTAACAGTACGACCATCGGCAGCTACTAGGTTTCATCTCATCCAAAGTTAAATAAAGCCGATTGTACTGATTAATTGCTATCTACTCACTTTTATTGCAATCGGCTGCAGAATAGCTAGTTAATTCATTTATTTATTTTCCCTATCTTTGCCATCATCGGCTTCCAGTCGATGTATAAGTGCTACAGTCCACATCAGCTATCGGCCGATGAAACAAGTCCAAATCGGCTTCTAGCCAATTGGCTCACTGGCCTAATATTTTCTCCTTGTCAATTGCAGGGTCAAATTGACCGGCACGCCTACGAACCTCAAGATTTAGGACCTACACTGGAGTTAAGAAAATCTCCCAGGCCTTCGCGTGTCTATAGGCGCCGAACCAGATGATCGGCTCGTTCCTAACGCTGCCGGTGATTTTCGGCGTCAACAGGTGCTGAGGCTATGCTACCAACCGAGTTAGAGTTCGGCTCTCTGCGAGTTCGGGCTTACTCAGAAGACACCTCAAACAATACCCGATTGGTCAAACTAGATCAATTGGAAGAAGCGAGGGACATCGCAATAACCTAGTCGGCAAGGTATCTTCAAGGCCTAGGTCCCTACCACAATCACAATGTCCGTAGCCACGCCTTTTTGGTCGGAGATCTCATCTTTGAGAAAAATACAAACCACCAAAGATAGGCATAAACTATCCCCAATATAGGAAGGGCCGTTCATTATAGCCGAGGTCACGCGGCCAGGCGCCTACCGATTGAAGACCGCAGACGGTGCCCTCATCAGCAACTCATGGAATATAGAACAGCTACGTCCTTTCTATACCTGAGTTTTATACCTTCCATGTGTATAGTTTTTCTCTAACTCACTACACCACTTGTCTCAACCGAGTAGTGAGTCGGGAGCTGCATGTATTATATGTGCATTGTCAATAACATACGAGCCTGTTTTGCTTAAGTTATGAAGTTTTGCAATGACTTTGTTATGTTTGCTCGAGTATAGCCTCCTACGGTGAACGATTTTATTAAGTTCCTACAGAATAACTCGGTGTAGACTATATAGTCGGGTAAAGCTAATGATAACTAAGTTAGAACATAGAGCTTGGCGGCGTTGCACATATATTTACACATGTCCTTAAAAAAAGTTTATGTACACCGACTGCACGACGGACTGTTCTTACATACCTAGGTCTCGGTGATCACCTCTGCAGTCGGCCTCGCTTGGGCTATCAGCTTCAGCGCCTCCTCAGGTGTCGTCTCCTCGGCGAACCCCTCTCCGATGGCTTCAATGTCTACCCTGGGGTAGATTGACTTCGTCATCGCCAGGGTTTGGGCCACGCCGACAACAATACACTCATCCGAGTACCTCTTCAGGATACTCGGTGCTTCGTTAAGGCGCGCCTGCACCTGAGACACCGTGTTGGAGTTGGTTCCCACATAACGAGGGTCCCTCCCGTCAAGGAGCCCTTTCACAGACTCAGCAAGGATCTCCCGTGACTCCTTGACGACCTTTATCTCCTCTGCAAAAGCCTGGAATTGGATTTGGGCATTGGCTCTAGCAGCTGCCCGGGTTCACCAACAAGTAAACTTGTTAGGCAAAACTGCAGACGAAGCTCTTAATGGATTGGTTAAGATCATTGTCAGAGCGGAGACTTACTTTCGTAGTCGGCCTCCCACTTGGCTTTGGCCTTCTCCAGTTCAGCCTTTTCCTTCTCAAGCTTGGTGTTGGCCTTTTTCAAGTCGGCCTTCTCTTTCTCAAGCTTGGCCTTGGCCCTTGTCAAGTCGGCCTTGTCTTTTTCAAGCCTGGCCTTGGCTCTCTCAGCCTCCTTCATCCGGACTTCTCCCTCTATTCAGGTCTTCAACTCGGCTTCGAGGGCTGCACATCAGAATAGTCAAGTACTCAACATTGCAGTCAAGACACAACTGGGCAGTCGGAAAACAACACAGCTGGAGAAATATACTAAGGGCTCAGTCAGGAAGATGTTCGGGAGACTTACTTCCAATCCTCTTGGCTTGGTCCCAATTTTCGTCCCTGAGCTGATTAACGGCTCCCTTTAGCCAAGACTCCCTCCCCTGGTGGCGCTGTTCCAATTCGATCTTTAATGACTGGAACTGGTCCAATTCTTGGAGCTGGGGGCAAGCCGGGTCAGGACCTCGTTCATCCTCTCCGAGCGGTCAACTATTTTCTGCTCGGGGAGAAACAGTGTAAAGCAGAGTCAAACGTCAGAACACTCGTACAAGGAGGACTACCAAGACTCCAATACGGTGAAAGTCACACCTGAATCCCCTAGGATGCGGTGATTGTGGCACGAAGCAAGTCTTCACACTCCTTGTCTGCTGCAACCTCGTCATGCTTGTAACTCCTCGTAGTTCCGTCAGGGGCCACCCAGCAGAATATCCTTAGGAACTTGCGGGGATGGGCTTCGAGCATGGGGAGGTCCGGTATTTCTGAAGACGACGACGACGATGACGGCGACAAGGACGGCAACTGTCGATGTTTTACACTGGCAATATGAATATGGGGCTACTCGGCCGATGGAAACTAGGTGGATTGCAAAGGAACACGGAGAGTTTATACTGGTTCTGGCCCTCGATGTGAGGTAATACCCTACATCCAGTTGTGGTGTTATTCCTTTGAGGATTTGTGTCACTTCTATGAGCTTATCTGTTGTTCTGCCCTTAGGGGGCACCTTGCCTCCCCTTATATACTGGGGGATAGAGGTACAAGGTAGGAGTCCCGGCCAGATTACAGCTAAGGGATCTCCTCTTAGAGATATAATCTACCCGACTAGGACTGTATATTCCTTATCGTACAAGGCAAAGTCTGCCGGGTTCTACCATATCTTTAATTAGAAAGCTAGGCCCATCATCTTTCCAAGTGGCCCATATGCTTGTGATGAGGTACCCGGGGCCCATGGCCTCCACAGTAGCCCCTGAGACCTTCATGGTTGAGTCACAGCTAATGCCGAGTGCTCATCCTCCACGGTGAAGTTTGCCCGAGTGCATTGTTCCCGAGTACTCTTTGTCCGAGTGTTTCTTCTTCCTGAGTCCTGCTTCTGTTGACGCCGAAACCCGCCGGGTGTGCCAAAAAGCTTGCTGACGATCTGGTTCGGCGCCTAGAGACACGCGAAGGCCTGGGAGATCTGCTTAGCTCCAGTGCAGGTCCTAAAATCATGAGGTTCGTGGGCGTGCCAGTCAATTTGACCCGATAATTGACAAGTAGAAAATATTAACTCAGTGAATCAATCGGCCAATAAGAATACTGCTAGCCGATTTCCGAAGTAACACTTGAGCATAGGCCGTAAGCCGATGATAAAACCGTGTCCGGGCCCTAGCTGTCCGCGCCCGGGTCTCGTGCCCGTGCCCGTGCCCGGGTCCTCGTGCCCGAGTCCTCGCCTGTGCCCGGCTACCAGCAGCAATTGCACATCGGCTATCGGCCGATACGGACTGATATCGGCTCCTCGTAGCCGATGGCCGATAGCACCTGTGTATCGGCTAGGAAACTGATAACGCTATAAACAAATAGATAAGTTGTCAGTATAACATGTGCATCGGCTAGAAGCCGATGATAAAATAGATAGGCAGAATAGTAAGCCAGCTGACCGCCGAAGAAACACATGTGCATCGGCTAGAAAACCGATAATAATATAGATGACCAAAATAGTAAAGATAGTACAGTCAGCTTTATAAAAAGATAACCTATCGGCTAAGCACTCCGATAGAACGTCGCATATACACCGATCGGCTCGACAAGGATAAATCTATTGTTATCAATCTAGTAGTTCAGACCTAACTGATGCAGCACAGATTGATAATAATAAAGGAACCTCAACGAGCCGATAGACCTAATGCAACTGTGATGTAATAAGATAACTTATCGGCTATACATTCCGATAAGACGCTTGCGCAAAAACCATCAACCTAGCAGGAACGATTTATCACTGGCAGTTTAGTAGGTCGGACCGAACCGATGCAGCACAAACTGATGATAAACCGCCCCCAGTAAGCTGATAAGATCTACGCACGCGTGATGTGGTATACCTGATCGGCCTAAGAGATCGAACCAAACAGATGCAGCCGTAGACAGGGCAGATACACCTGGGTAAGGGATGACGAGTCTTACCCTCTCGCAGGAGTTCGGACCTAACCGATGCAGCCCCGCTTGAGAAGCAAGAACCCGTCGAAAGGGTGGCGATGCGCCGAAGTTTATTGATCGTTGAGATGATTTACAATGTATCCGGGCGCACATATTTATAGCCCAGGTGGATAGAGTCCTGATCGGCTACGGAACAGGACTTTCCTAACTAGAAAAGGAAAACTAACAGACCCGATCGGACAAGAGATCAGGTTTCCTAAAAGATAAAACTATCTAATAGATAAGATAAATAACTGCCATAACGTGGTCTTCACGATTCCTTCTCAAATCCGGCTTCTTCTGGATTAATTTCCTCCAGTTGATGTCAGCTAGCAGCGAGGCTATGAAGGGCTCCATGTAGATGTATGAATAGTGTGCACCGAATAGGCGCACCTATTAGGTGTAGCCCCCGACTTTGTGCTTAATTGTGAAGTAATTAAACATAAAGTCAAAGATGTTTAACCTTGTAGTCTTTCCCGAGTAGTATACTACTGGTATATGAGACTCTTCGGTATCATGTCAACCGGAAATATAATTTATAGTCTTTGCTGAGTAGAATGCTACTCGTATATAGGACTCTTCAGCTTCATGTTAGCTAGAAAAGGTGTTTATAGTATTTTTCGAGTGGCGTCCCACTCGAAAGTTAGACTCTTTCGCATCATGTCAGCGGGAAAGAATATTTATAGTCTCTCCCGAGTAGTGCACTACTCGAAAGTTAGACTCTTCAGCATCATGCCGGCTGGAAGAATATTTGCTCATGGTAAATGTTGGCTAAGCATGTAAGCCGTGTACCACTTTATGAAATTTAATCCATTATGTGGTCAGGTGTACTTGAGAGATACATGCGCCTCCAATTTTAATGGAAACCAGCTTGTGATCCTTATAAGGACATATCCTCAATGCCTGGTGGATAATACAGATACCCGAACACATGTGTTCAACAATTAGGCCTTCATGAAGCATATCTGTTTACCTCATCGGTTCCTGTTGGTAGCACCAGCACCGTGATTTTAACACAGCCAGCGAGCGGCCCAAGTTGAGCGTGCTACTGTAGAAACTCATATCTTGGTGGCCTACTATCAAATAAGCCGGCCAAAACCGACCTACCCAGTGTAGCTCTATAAAATTGGCATCCGTCACATGTCGAGATGAGTACTCCAGTGTTGGTAACCGCAATCAGCCAGAGGAATCCTTGTTTGCAAGCCTTTCCGACTAATGTTCAGGATGCAGCCTGGTTGCCACAGATGCCTAAGTAGGTATATCGCAGAATCTGCTTGCCCTCCCCAGGTGTGACGCAGTGCATGAGAACTCCGGATGCACTTTGACGACGTAGATCTTCTCTAACTTCGGTAAAGCCGAATAAGGTACCCGAACCTTGCATTAGCATAGGACTCAGCTGGCGACCCTCATGGGGCGTACCCTATCCAACTGAGTAGCACACGAGCCCCGACTAGCGTCGGAGGTTGGTTATTAGCCAAATAAGATACCCGAACCTCGCATTAGCATAGGATTCGGTTGGCAACCCTCATGGGGCGTACCTTACCCAACCGAGTGGTACCCGAGCTTTGACTAGCGCCGGAGGTCGGTTATTAGCCGAATAAGGTACCTAAACCTTGCATTAGCATAGGATTCGGCTGGTGACCCTCATGGGGAGTACCTTCCCAACAGAGTTGTAACCGAATAAGGTACCCGAACCTAGCATTAGCGTAGGATTCGGCTGGTGACCCTCATGGGGTGTACCTCACCCAGCCAAGTGGTAAGCGAACTCCAACTAGCGCCGGAGGTCGGTTGTTAGCTCACAAGGAGCGTAGCAAACGGATCTATCATTCCGCAAGAACTTTCCTTTTTCTGGGTAAGAAGAGGGTTTTTAAAAACCGTCGACCAAGAAGAATACCTTCTCCAAGCAATCGCCGGGGAAGATGACATCCCGATTGGTGCAAGTACTCGGTCAGTAGCCCTCATGGAGCGTTCCGAGCGTATCTTGGCAGACTGGTCTAGCTCCCGAGCGTAGGAGATAGGCTCGTAGCCCTGAGTTCCTATCACGCGTATCTGGAACTGGCCCTGGATTATAAACATATCGGATGAGTAGCATCTGATGATGAAAACAATCACCTGAATACAATGTATTTACATATATGTAAATACGTGTTCTTCCTTTTTTGATATTAATTTCCTTGAGTAGTTGACCCCTTACGTTTAAGCACTTTGCCTGACTAGTCATAGCCCCCTAGCGTTGGGAGTCGACTCATGGCTCTTTCCCAGACACACGTTTTGGGTTACTTGAGTTCGTCTTTCATGGAGCAAAGTTTCACGGATCAGAATTTATGTACTCGAGTACTTTTGCAATCATTAGGAGCAAAAATAGAAAAAATGTGCAACTTGTACACCTATTAGGTGTAAGCGGCTGCGGTATTGGCAAGGCCGAGTGAAGAAATATTTATCAGAAAGCGACTTAGCTGTTCGGTTTTTGGGAGTGGGGATGCCATCCTTGCGTTTGGGCTTTTGAGCCCCTGAACATGTCGTTTGTCGTTCTGATGATCTCCAATTGTTGAGGGTCGAAGACGGTTGTGACCGACTACCACAATGAAGCCGTCCAACTTGCTTTTGTGATTCCCAGCTTTAGTCGGGACCACGTCGTCGATGTCCTTCCGCTCCTTCTGTCAGGGTGACTTGTTGTCATCGAGGGCCTCAACAACAGTGTGGGCTGAGTCGGCGTATTTGTTCGCCATATCGAATAGAGCCTTGACAAAGTTGGGAGGCTTCCAAGTGAATTTGGCGATGAACGAGGTGTCTTTGACCCCTTTTCGAAAGGCGGTGATGACGACCTCGTCCTTGATCTTCGGGATAGAATTCTTCTTCTCAGAGAACCTCTTGATGAAGTCACGATGAGACTCGTTCTTCCTTTGATGCAACTGATATAGGTCGTGCTCAGAAGATGGCCTCTCGTACGTTCCCTGGAAGTTCGTGATGAAGCGTTCTCGGAGTTCTCCCCAGGAGCCGATTGATTGCTTGGGAAGTCCCATTACCATGTCCTCGCCGAGTCAGCTAGAGCGACTGGGACATAGTTAGCCATGGTTTTGTTATCTCCTCCGGCTGCTCGAATCGCCAAACTGTAGACTGTCAGCCAAGACTCGGGGTTGGTCTTGCCGTCGTATTTTTCGATTCCTGTAGGCTTGAAACCCAACGGCCAGTCAACCTGTTGTAGCTCGTGGGTGAAGGCCGGTACTCCTTCATCTTCATGAGGGCACCGACTCCGAATACGGCGGTGAAACCACTTGTGGGGGAGGCCGAGGCACTCGTTCTCATCTTTCAGTCGGCGTTGCTCGTCTTCCTCTTGTTCGCGGCACCGAGCATTGATGTCCTGCCGAAGGTCATGCCGTAGTTGGCCTCGGAGATCCTGATTGTCCCGACGGTCGCTTCGATGCCGCCGGTTGTTGTTGGGGTTGTCGAGTGACGTTTGGCGTGACTCCATGTGCAGCCGACTAGAGCCAACCACTCGACATCGCTTTGAGGCGGATGAGACTGCCGTTGGGGAAGCCGACCGGTTGGTCGGTATGAAGGTATCGCCCAACTGTTGGTGTTGTTGACATGCAGCAGCGGTGACCATGGCTTTTATCCTTGCTATAGTCGGGGTGGCTGGATGATCAGGCCCGAAATGGAGTGTATCCAGTAGGGTTGTGGCGGCCACGACGTTCTGTTGTGGCATAACGAAAACGTCGTGGTCGCCGACTCTAGTCTAGAGGATTTATTGCTGAGCGGTTCGCCCAGCTCTGCGTGGCTCGTCGTTGCGAGCCTCACGTTCGGCCTCCTCCTGTTGTCGTGGTCGGCGGGCTTCCTCCCCTTCCTGCTCGTGTAGTCGACGCTCTTCTTGTGTTGGTGTAGAACCTTTGGACGCCATGAAGATTTCGCGGGGCAAGAGGAAGCTCGCCAGGCTGGTGTCCGAACTGGTGTTCGAACTGTTGTCCGACATTGAGTCGAAATCCGAGTAGTTCATCGGGGTAAGGACGACTCTGACCTCCCTAGATCCAATCTAGAACGGCTCTGAGCCATGTCCGAACTGAACCGTAGAGGATCGGGTCTGCCGCGTGAGATGTGTGGGTGCCATGGGCCCCGGGTACCTCATGACAAGCATATGGGCCACTCGGATAGAGGATGGGCCTGGCCTTCTAATTAGAGATATAGTAATCCCTAGCAAATTTTGCCTTGTACGATAAGGAAAACATAGTCCTAGTTGGGTGCGTTATATCTCTAAGAGGAGATCCCTTGGCCGTAATTCGGTTGGGACTCCTACCTTGTAACCGTGTCCCCTAGTATATAAGGGGAGGCAAGGCGCCCCCTGAGGGCAGGTTGAGCAGGTTCACCAGAATCACCACCACAAATCCACAAAGGAATACCACCACAACTGGACGTAGAGTATTACCTCACATCGAGGACCTGAACCAGTATAAAATCTCCTTGTGTTCCTTTGCAATCCACCGAGTTTCCATCCGCCGAGTAGCCCCATATATTTATTGCCGGTGTAAAACATCGACAGTTAGCGCGCCAGGTAGGGGCTTCGATGAGATCTACATCTACAAGCTCGATGGATCTAGCAACTGGAGTCGACGGCGTCAAATTCTCTCCCGGAGATACGATCCCATTCAGAAGCCTCGACTTCGTCGCCGACATGTTCGGCAACCTCACCTTGGCCAACACGGACCCGATCCAACCGGCCAAGGAACCAGCCGACTCCGTGCCAGTCGGTCCACACAATGCTGCAGCAATCTTTCACGACATGCTACGGCGATCTCCAATACGCCCGAGTCCAGGGACAACTCTTTCTTTTGGTGTTCGACTCAGACTCGGTTTTGTGCCGGCCAAGATCGGGCCAAGAAAGGAAGAGATCGTCAATTTCCCGTTCGGACTCGGCAACGCCGCGGATATCTACAATCTACATCCGACGCGGCAAACCCGATCCCCAGCAGTTCGACTCGGATACGGCCCCGAGCCGCTCGATATCGGATCTAGGGAGGTCGGAGTTACAATCACCCCCATCAATTATTCCGACTTCGACTCTCAGTCGGATTCCGACTCTCAGTCGGACTCTGACTCTAAGTCGGACAGCAGCTCGGCAAGCTTCTCTCCGCCACGAGAAATCTTCATGGCATCCAAAGGCTCTACTCCTATTCAGGAATCACGCCGACTACACGAGCAGCAAGAGGAGGAAGCACGTCGACTACGAGAACAACAGGAGGAAGAAGCAAGACGCCTGCACATCTACGACTACGATCTACGCAGGGGTGGATGAACCGCTCAGTAACAAATCCTCCAAACCCGAGTCAGCGACCACGACGTCTTCGTTACTCCTCAACAGAACATTGTGGCCGCTGCAACTCTACTGGATACACTCCAGTTCGAGCCTGATCACCAGGCCACCCCGACGATCACAAAGATAAAAGCCATGCTTACCGCTGCTGCATGTCAGCAGCACCACCAGTCGGGCGATACCCTCATACCGACCAACCGGTCGGCTTTCCCAGCGGCAGTCTCATCCACCTCAAAGCGACGCCGAGTGGCCAACTCTAGTCGGCAGCACACGGAGTCACACCAAACGTCACTCAGCAGCCCCAACAACAACCGGCGGCGTCGAAGCGACCGTCGGGACAATCAGGATCTCCGAGGCCCACTACGGCGTGACCTTCGGCAGGACATCAACGCTCGCCGTAGCCAACGAGAGGAAGATGAGGAACGCCAACTAGAAGACGAGAACGAGCGCTTCGGCCTCCACCACTAGCGGCTTTGCCGCCATATTCGGAGTCGGAGCCCTCATGACGATGAAGGCATACCGCCTTCACCCAAGAACTACGACAGGTCGACTGGCCATCGGGTTCCAAGCCTACAGGCATCGAAAAATATGATGGCAAGACCAATCCCGAGTCCTGGCTCACGGTCTACACTCTGGCAATCCGAGCAATCGGAGGAAATCACAAAGTCATGGCTAACTACCTCCCAGTCGCTTTAGCCGACTCAGCGAGGACATGGCTAACAGGACTTTCCAAGCAATCAAACGGCTCCTGGGAGAACTCCGGGAACGCTTCATCTCCAACTTTCAGGGAACATACGAGAGGCCATCTTCCGAGTACGACCTGTATCAAGTGCATCAAAGGAAGAACGAGTCTCTTTGTGACTTCATCAAGAGGTTTTCTGAGAAGAACTCAATCCCAAAGATCAAGGACGAGGTCATCATCGCCGCCTTTCGAAAAGGAGTCAAAGACACCTCATTCATTGACAAATTCACTCGGAAGCCACCCAATTCTGTTAAGGCTTTATTCGACATGGCGAACAAATACGCTGACTCGGCCCATGCTATTGCTGAGGCCCTCGATGACAACAAGGCACCCTGACAGAAGAAGCGGAAGGGCACCGACTACGCGGTCCTGACTAAAGCTGGGAATCGCAAACGCAAGTCAGACGGCTTTATTGTGGCAGCCGGTCACAGCCGTCTTCAACCTTTGACGAATGGAGATTATCAACAAGTGCCATGTTCGGGGGCTTACAAGCTCAACGCAAGGATGGTACCCCCACTCCCAAATACCGAACAGCTAAGTCGCTTTCTGGTAAATATTTCTTCACTCGGCCTTGCCAATGCCGCAGCCGCTTACACCTAATAGGTGTACAAGCTGCACTCTTTTTTTTTGTTTTTGCTCTTAATGATTGCAAAAGTACTCGAGTAGCATAAATTCCGATCCGTGAAACTTTGCTCCATGAAAGACGAACTCAAGTCACCCAAAATGCGTGTCTGGGAA
The DNA here is from genome assembly GCA_003991445.1 of Oryza meyeriana var. granulata. Classification (NCBI taxonomy): domain Eukaryota; kingdom Viridiplantae; phylum Streptophyta; class Magnoliopsida; order Poales; family Poaceae; genus Oryza; species Oryza meyeriana. Next base: position 38,280 of record RYFJ01004326.1, read on the forward strand.
AGAGCCATGAGCCAACTCCCGACGCTAGGGGGCTATGACTAGTCGGGCAGAGTGCTTAAACGTAAGGGGTCAACTACTCGGGGAAATTAATATCAAAAGAGGAAGAACATGTATTTACATATATTGTAAGATACATTTTATTTGGGTGATTGTTTTCATCATCAGATGCTACTCATTTGATATGTTTATAATGCAGGGCCAGTTCCGAATACGCGTGATAAGAACTCAGGGCTACGAGCCTATCTTCTACGCTTGGGGGCTAGATTAGTCTGCCAAGATACACTCGGAATGCTCCATGAGGGCCACTGACCGAGTACTTGCATCAGTCGGGATGTCATCTTCCCCGGCTACGCTCCATGTGAGCCAACAACCGACCTCCGGCGCTAGTCAGTGGTTGTATACTACTTGGCTAGGTAAGGTACGCCCCATGAGGGTCGCCAGCCGAATCCTACGCTAATGCTAGGTTCGGGTACCTTATTCGGTCACAACTCGGTTGGGTAAGGTATGCCCCACGAGGGTCACCAGCCGAATCCTATGCTAATGCAAGGTTTGGGTACCTTATTCGGCTATCAACCGACCTTCGGTGCCAGTCGGGGCTCGGGTACGCCCCCATGAGGGTCGCCAGCCAAATCCTACGAGATTCGGGTACCTTATTTGACCATAACTCTATTGGGTAGGGTACACCCCATGAGGGTCGCCAGCCAAATCCTACGAGATTCGGGTACGTTATTTGACCATAACTCTGTTGGGTAGGATACGCCCCATGAGGGTCGCCAGCCGAATCCTATGCTAATGCAAGGTCCGGGTACCTTATCCGGCTTTACCGAAGTCAGAGAAGACCTATGTCGTCAAAGCGCATCCGGAGTTCTCATGCACTGCGTCACACCTGGGGAGGGCAAGCAGATTCTGCAATATATCTACTCAGGCATCTGTGGCAACCAGGATGCATCCAGAGCATAAGTCGAAAAGGCTTGCAGACAAGGATTCCTCTAGCTGATTGTGGCTACTGACGCCAAAAAACTCATCCTGACATGTGATGGATAGAGCCTATGCTGGGTGGGTCGGTTTAGGCCGGCTTATTTGGCAATAGACCACCAAGATATGAGTATCTACAGTAGCACGCTCAATATGGGCTGCCCGCAGGCTGGGTTAAAATCGCAGTGCTGATGCTACTAGCAAGAACTGATTAGGTAAACAGATATGCTTCATGAAGGCCTAATTGCTAAACACATGTGTTTGGGTATTTGTCTTATCCACCAGGTATCGAGGATATATCCTTCTAAGGATCACAAGCTGGTCTTCATCAAAATTGGAGATGCAGGTATCTTTCTCAAGTACACCTGACCACGTGATGGATTTATTTTCATAAAGTGGTACTCGGCCTAATGCTTGGCCAACAGTTGCCATGAGCAACATTATTCCAGCCGACATGACACCGAAGAGTCTAACTTTCGAGTAGAGCACTACTCGGGAAAGACTATAAATATTCTTTCCTGCTGACATGATGCGGAGGAGTCTAACTCCCGGGTGGGACGCCACTCGGGAAAGACTATAAACCCATTTTCCAGCTAACATAAAGCTGAAGAGTCCTATATACGAGTAACATCCTACTCGGCAAGACTATAAACCCACATTCTGACTGACATGAAGTCGAAGAGTCCTATATACGAGTAGTGTCCTACTTGGCAAGACTATAAATCTTATTCCGGTTGACACGATACCGAAGAATCTCATATACCAGTAGTATACTACTCGGGAAAGACTATAAGGTTAAAGATCTTTGACTTTATGTTTAATTGTTTTCACAATTAAGCACAAAGTCGGGGGCTACACCTAATAGGTGTGCCTATTCAGCGCACACTATTCATACATCTACATGAAGCCCTTCATAGCCTCACTGCCAGCTGACATGAAGCAGGACTCGGGAAGAAGAAGCACTCGGACAAAGAGTACTCGGGAGCAATGCACTCGGGCAATCTTCACCATGGAGGATGAGCACTTGGCAATCAGCTTGTGGACTTCAACAATGAAGGGTCTCAGGGGCTACTGTGGGTGCCATGGGCCCCGGTACCTCATGACAAAGCATGGGCCACTCGGATAGAGGATGGGCCTGGCCTTCTAATTAGAGATATAGTAATCCCTAGCAAATTTTGCCTTGTACGATAAGGAAAACATAGTCCTAGTTGGGTGCGTTATATCTCTAAGAGGAGATCCCTTGGCCGTAATCCGGTTGGGACTCCTACCTTATAAGCGTGTCCCCTAGTATATAAGGGAGGCAGGGCGCCCCCTGAGGGCAGGTTGAGCTGGTTCACCAGAATCACCACCACAAATCCTCAAAGGAATACCACCACAACTAGACGTAGGGTATTACCTCACATCGAGAGCCTGAACTAGTATAAAATCTCCTCTTTCCGAGTGGCCTATATGCTTGTGATGAGGTACCCGAGGCCCATGACCTCCACAGAAAAGCTCGCCGAAGTGCTGTTCGACTGAGAGTTGAAGTCGGAATGGTTGAGGGGTGTGATGATGACCCCAACCTCCCTGGACCCAATCTCGAGCGGCTCTAGGCTGTATCCGAGTTGAATTCTAGAAGATTGTGTCTGCCGCATCAGATTGGAATTGATGATTGTTGCGGCGTTGTCGAGTCCGAGTGGGAAATTGATGATCTCCTCCTCTCTTAGCCTAATCTTGGCGGGCTTAAGACCGAGTCCGAGCCAAACACCGAAAGAAAGAGTTGTCCCTAGACTCGGGCATGTTGGAGATCGCCACAGCATGTCGCCAAAGATTGCTACAGCGTTGAGTAGGCCGACCGGCGCAGAGTTGGCTTGGTTCCTGGCCGATCAGATCGGATCAAAGTCGAACAGGGTAAGGTTGCCGAATTCGTCGGTGACAAAGTCGAGGCTCCCGAAGCTGATTGTTTGCCCGGGGAAGAAGTTGATACCATCGACTCCCTTGATTGGATCCATCAGGCTTGATGAAGATGATTTCGAAGAAGCCCCTACCTGGTGCGTCAACTGTCGATGTTTTATATCGGCAATAATAATATGGGGCTACTCGTGAGACCTAAACTTAATGGATTGCAAAGGAACACGAAAAAATTTATAGTGATTCAAGCCCTCGAGATGAGGTAATACCGTACGTCCAGTTGTGGTGTATTGCCTTTGAGGATATCGTGAAGCTTTTGCCAAGACCCGAAGGATGAAGTTCAGAATAATGTACAGAACCGACGAAGACCTAGTTAGATAGGTTGCCGTAGCTTTCCCTCGTGACCCTCGTGGTTCCCCTTATCTCGAATCTCGGGGACGAGATTCTTTTTAAGAGGGGTAGGCTTGTAAAGCCCCAGTTTCCGGGCCAGTTAAAAAAAACTATTTTAGGTAAAAACCCTAATTTTCGCTAAAAATTTTGCTTTTGTGTGTGCTAAGGACTAAGTGCCATGGATCTCAGATCAAAGCCTCCTTGAAACCCTAAAAAACCTCAGTCCCAAACTCTCTCCTAAAATCTAAGACTCGAATTTTGCAATTCGATTGTCTCTCTCTCTAAACTTTCTCGGAAAAATCCAAAATCAAATACCTCCTAAAAATTCTCGATACTTGGGTTCAAATTTTGCAATTCGAAGCCCTCCGTTTAAATCCCCTGATTTTGTTCCTCTCAGAAACTCTGAATTCCATCGAGAACCCTCTTTCCAAAATTTGCCTCAAATCCCAAAAATTAAATTCAAGTTTATATATACTTTCCGAACCCACCGGAAATATTTCCCCAAATAAAACCTCGGATCGAGTTCCAAATAAATTGAGATATCCTTTTTGAAAACCTTTCCCGATCCCTATTAAAAATCCCTCCTCTAAGTCCCTCTGGTTTGCCCAAGATTCAAATATCTGAAATAAAATCTAACCCTTGGAGTTTCATTATATTTGGTTCCCTCCAAAATCCTAATCCATCTTTTAATATATATATATATATGTGGGATACTGTCGCCCTATATATATATATATATAACACTAGCCAACATAAGTATATATATATATATAAACCACGAATTATAACACCCTATATATATATAATATATATATCTTTCCCCAACTATGGTGGAAAAAATCCTTCCATAAAATCTCAAGAATTTTTGCGGTCAAGGATAAATTTTGAAAAAATAAATCCTTCCCAAAAATTCTCCAAAAGTCCTAGAAGTTCAAATCCCAAAATTTGAATCAAATCCAAATTTAAATCTCCAATTCATCCCTTCCAAAAACCCTCCCTCGATCCCTCTCTCATATATATACATATGTATATATATAAATATATGTGTATATGTATGAGTCCCTTTTGAAATTCCCTTGATTTAAATCCTGAGAGTATTACAAAAAAATCAAAACACCAAATTCCCTAAAATTAATTACCCTTTCAATTCTCCAAAAATCATTTGCTTCCATAATATATATTAATATATATATATATTATCCAGACAAATATCCCAACCAGTAACAAGTCCTCCTCAAAATCTCAGAATCTTGTGGTCCAAAAATATAAAATTTTGGATTAAAATCCCTATTCAAAAACCTCCAAATCCTTTTAAACAATCTATGGAAAATTATTAGACAGCACTGTGCATGCCGGGCTGCCTCCCTCCCTTTCTCGGCCTGTTTCCTTGCCATCGCTGCGCGGCCTAGTCGGCCCAGTCGAGCCTCCCCACTGACGGCCGGCCCTACCGGCTAGAAGCGCCTCCACGCAAGGCCACTCACACGTGCGACACGTGCCTCGGCCTTGGACACCAGCCACACGTGGACACCAACACATGCACATGCCTGCGCTGGCAAGCGGGCCCCTTCATCACTCCTCGGCAGGTCGCCGACACACGGGCCCGCAGTCGGTCGTCGTTGTCTTCCTCTCGTCTTCGTCTTCCTCGGCCTCTCTCCGCTCTCTCTCTTCTCTTGATCCTTCTCCTCTCTTCCCGACACCGTACGCCATGCCCATCCCTCGTGTCTCTCGGCGAGCTTCAAGTCAGAGTCTGTAACGCCCCGCTTTCCGGGCAGTTAAAAACTATTTTCGTAAAAACCCTAATTTCAAAAATTTTGGATCTTTGTGTGTGCTTAAGGACTAAATGCCGTAGATCTCAGATCAGAGCCTCCCTTGAAACCCTGAATCCTCATTCCCAAACTCTCTCCTAAAATCCGAGACTCGAAATTCAGCAATTCGATTGTCTCTCTCAAACTTCCTCTGAAAAATTCCAAATCAAAATCCCCTTCAAATCCTTTCTGAAAACTTTGATCAAAATACTCTTGTTTCACTCCTCCCAAAATTTCTCTGCTCGCGGGTTCGAATTTTGCAATTCGAATCCCTCCAATAAAACTCTTCGAAAGTCGACCTTGAAACCTTTCAGCAAAATCTCCTTATTTTGTTCCTCTCGGAAACCTTGAAATTCCATCGAGAACTCTCTTCCCAAAATTTGCCTCAAATCCCAAGAATTAAATTCAAACCCTAATCTCCTCTCGAGATCTTTCTTCCTATAAATCCCCTTAGAAGTTTCCCAAAAACCCTAGAGTTCAAACCTCGAAATTACAAATCAAGTCCGAGTTTAAATCTCCGAATTATCCCTTCCAAAAACCCTCCCTAGATCCCTCTCTCTCATATATACATATGTATATATATAGTATATATATATATATGTGTGTGTATATGGGTCCATCTTAAAATCTCCCTTGATTTAAAATTTCTGAGAATAATATTCCAAATAATAATATTCCTTCATATTTCTCCAAGATCAGCTCTAGGAGGCCTCCACAAAACATTCCCAAATTTTGTAAGGATTGATCCTATTTAAATCAATTTACAAAATCCAAATCTTCAAAAAAATCCTATCCAAACAATTCCTGGGAAAAGATTAAACTTCACTGTGCTCGCCGGGCCACCCTCCCTCCTTCTCGGCCCATCCCTGTTCCCCATTTGCGCGGCTGCTCGGCCAGGCCACCGCGCGTGGTTTTATTTCGTGGCCCCGCGCGGTCAGTGCTCAGCCGCCGCACTCGCTCCTCAGCCGCTGGATGCCCACACGTGGACGGCTTGGATCGCGCCTGCCACCCGGTCCCGCTTCAGGCCAGCCGAACACTGTGCCTTGTCTTCCTCGCCTCGCCCGCCTTCTCTCTCTCTCTTCTCTGGCCTACCCCAAACTTCTTCTCTGGTGAACTCTCTGTGCGCATCCATCAGTCACTCCACCGCTCGCGGCACGGCGCGACGCACTTCGCCACACCGCTCGAGCCCAGAGTACAAGTCGACCGCGCGGTTCAGTTTCTCAGCGCCGCAGCCCCGGAGATCACCCCACCGCCTGGTCACCTCACCCGTCGCTTCGCCCCCGCCGCGTCCCGTTTCCCCCTTGTGCGGTTCTACACGGCTACGCGTCGGCGCATGATCTCTCTCTGTG